>VNJS01004859.1:0-43531 GCA_008042575.1 Drosophila watanabei
TATATAAATAAGCTTACAATAAAAATAGCAAATAAATAATTTTAAGAAATATTTTTATGATTTTAACATGATTTTTATTTTTGGCAAACAAGAAAAACGGGCAATTTAATTGGGGATTTTAACTCGTGTGTCTTTCGTTAAACTAAAATTTGATTTTAAACGTTTGATATAAAAACAAGAAAATCAAACATTATAAAAAAGCTCTTTGCTCAAGATGCATTGAGCGCAATTGCCTTCTCTCTTCACTCTTTTTCTTCTCTCCTTTTAAACCTTCATATCCCCCTTTCGTTTAGTTTGACCAAACAATATTTTATTATTATTTTATTTAAAAACTTCTTGTTGATTTAAATGCAAGAATATGTGTTAACAACACTCACCACCTTTTTCACATCCCTCGATGAAAGCGCTTTCTTCGGTGACGTGGTATCTGAAAGGGTGAAAAGAAGAAAACGGGACCGACAAAGAAGACGACGAAAGGGAAACATAACTAGAGGCAAGGGGGGAGAAAGTAATTTGGCGACTGCGTTCACCAGCGACTGAACATTTCACTTGTTGATTCGATAGGGAAAAACTTCAAGAATTGAAAACCCTTTTTACATTTGCCGCACAATATTTAAAACTTCATAATTTTTCTCTACTTATGGTTTCTGATCGATTATAACCTTAATCACTATTTTAACATTTAAACTAATTTTGCTCCACACTTTTTCACGGCGAACATAAGGCAATTTGGGGACGCGGAAACTTCCCTTTTCTTTTGGGATAAATCTACTCGTCGAGCTGGGGCTTAAACACTCTGCGAGGCATTAGCCTTGGCATACCGCGGCGGCGACATCGAACGGGCTAATAAACACAAACGGAACTGAGCCGAAATTTAGGCCTGCGCTAGCGCTAGCATAAAGCTCGATCGGGGGATCGGTGCTGCGGTAAGCTCGCTCGCGGATTTATATGCTGCGCCTGAAGATCATTCTCCAAGGGGCAAAGGTCGGGTTTGACTTCCCTGGCTTAAATTTCCGTGCAGCGATGAATTAAATAATATTTTCCCTCTGGAGCGCTGCTGCGCGGGGTGGTGGGGGTGCTGCTCGTTCGGTAAACTGCCTGCTTCGATTCCTTGCTGATAGTTGCTCTTTCTTTGTTCCGCTTGCCCCTCTCCTCCCTGGGGTCGTCGAGCGGTACCAGCGCTGCTGCCTATGAAATTACCAAAAAAAATATAATCCTCTGCCTGGGGGTACCCTTCCTTCCGCTCACCTTTAGCTTGCGTCTCGCGGTTAATAAAATATTGTTCTTCCCACTAGCTGTTATGGCACTCGCGAGCAAAAATTTTCTTTAACTTAACTGGTTCGGACACACCAAAAGTATATTGCTGCTTCAGCCGCCAAAAAGGGAATGACTCAGTAAGACGCCGGGAAAGTGGCGGTAACCCCTACGAGAGAGTGGGTGAAATGGAGACAGTTGACATTAGCCCCTGTTGCTCTCTCCCATCTATTCGCCTATGTCATTTATGCCCTATCTTGCTGCAGTGGCAACGCCGCAACTCAACCTTCGAACGACTAATAGATGGCGCTATCTGAATATCTTTAGTCGAGCAAGCGCTACACCACAGCCATGTTCCTGGGTCGGGCTCGGTGGCTCCGCGAGAGTTGTGGCAACTCGATCTCGTGCAGGACCCACTTGATCCCTAGTGAAACTCCACCGGTTACCGCGACATCTTTGGCGGAATCGTTGCTCTCGCTGTGCTGTGCTGGCACTGGCTCTTCCTCTGCGTCCTTCTTGGTGTTCATATTGAGGATCGGTTCGGTTGGTTCTTTTTGGAACCTCTTCTGCACCTTGGCGCGCCATTTTTCCTTCAGCTGCTGCAAAGTCAATTCCTTCACGCCCGCGTCCTGAAAGGCACTGGACATGTTGGCAATCACGTCGTCGATCACCGAATCGTTGAACACCAAGATCTCAGAGATCTGCAAGGTGTTCATACTTAGAGACTTCTGGCTTTCTCGCGGGTTTTTTTAAGCTTCTTGCAAAATTAACATTTGTCTGGCAGCACGCCGTTCTTCTTTCAAATTTGCAATCCAGGGATGGTAGGTCAGACAGCCCTGTTTCACTTTCAGACATTTGGAACGATGGAAAACCTACTTCCATGTTTCCACTCGATCAGTCCTTGAGGAATAGATGCTCTCTAGAATATTTAAGAAGCATTTAAAAATCATTAAGTTATAATGTATTAATCATTCATATGTATTAACATTCATGTACATATAAGAAAACTAATTTTCTTATACAAAGAATTTGTCACAGTCTTGATATTATGATTTACAAAATAATCCAAATGTGAATAGATTTATGCATCACTTGAACCAAATTCCTTGTTTCAACTATTTTCTAACGTTTCTCTAAAATTCACTCAGCTTTAACTCTTTACTTTGAGGGAGAAGCTATCCTCAAAACTAAAAATTATTTAAAAATAATGTAAATTATAGTAATTTTTCCCCCACTGTAATTGTCTCGCGGTTGAAAATTACTTGTTTTTGCTCAATTTTTCCCCCATCTAAAATGTATAAATGTTGAGCTAACAATTTATGCGGAAATTTGATTTTTATGTTCGTTGAGCTTGTCTCGTTTTCTCCGTATTTCTCCAGCCCGACCCTTCTTTTTCTCCAGAAGTTAGTAAAATTGATGGGCAACGGACGAGCAGTTAAAGGAACATAAAAAATAACATTTCTTGGGTAATTTTTGGCGCACCCACGACCATACATAAATACATACATATGTATGTATGTATGTTTGTTTAGGCACGAAACACGCAGTCGAGTCTCATTTGTTTTAAAATGCAAAAACCATAACAATAATCATGATAATATTACACAATAATGATAATAATAACAGAGCTCAAGTGTAATACAATGGGAACAGCTGCCAAGAAGCAGCCCAGCCTTCCCGTTCCATTCGCCTTTTTTGCAGTGGAAGGAGCCAATAAAAAAAAAGAATTCCTTCTTAAGTTGCTTTCCATTCATGACAATTTACTCCTGAACTTGGCGTCAGGACATGTCCAAAGAGTACAGTACTTACCTTTGGGCTTGTATGTATGTAAATTCTTGCAACTGATTGATGTAACTTTGCATATGTACGAAAAAAGATACATATTAACCCTAACCTTAAGACTTACGGCAGAAATGAAATAAATGGAATAGAACATTGTTAGTTTTTGAAGCAAATGAAAAGTGTTTCGAAGTGAGAGTTATAAAAAAGATAATCATATGAATTTCAATAAATAATATTCAATAAAACCTATAGGTTCTAGATCTCAAGTTGCTTAATAAAAAGTTCTGTTTACTTTGGCAACATATTTCTCATATATTACCGATTTTTGGAAGTTTTCACATTTTTGACACGTTTTATATATATTTTCTCTTACTTTTTGAAGTCTTCTTAGGCATCCATCATTTAACAAATCCTCGGCCACGTGAACACTGAAGAAAGGAATCGAAAAGTTAAGTTCCGAAACGGCATAAATCGCATAAAGTACCCCAGACTGAATAACAAAACATGAGAAACTTTTCTCTAAACGCTTCAATTTCATTGCCGCAAATGGAGCGCAAAAAGTAGAACAACAACTAAAGAAAGTGGGCTAGATGGGTGGTTGTGGTGTGTGGGTGGTGATGAGGTTTAAGCGAATCGAGGAAAACAGGTGGAAAAAATACGGTGAGGAAACAATTTCTGTTGTGCTTAACTTGTTGATGGCCGAGAGAAACATTTTGTCAGTGGCACAAGTTTTATTTATTTTATACATTTTCCCATTCCGTTCCTTATTTTCCCTTTTAATTAAAAAAGTTTCCGCCTTTTCCCTGCTCCACCTATTGTTGTGGCTGAGTGCCCTTAGAGCCCTAAGTTCTTTGAAGGGATCAAAATCCCATGCGTACACTTGTTTTATCAGGAAAGTCCGGGAAGGAGCTGGAGCTGGTGTCGGGGCCGAAGCCACACGGCGAGCTTTTAATCACTTTTCATGTGGGGAAATATACTGGAAGCGCTTTTCTTGATAATTTAATCGATTATAGGCTTTTTATTAAATTATTTGAACAATTTTTATAGCAGTTAAACACTTCAAAATATTAAGATAATAATTGAAAATCTTTATACGAAATATAATTTAGGAAAAACTAAGGAAAAAACATTTTCAAAGTAACATAAAAACAAATGATCACTGATAGATTTATTGTAATAGTAATGGTATAAGTTACATCTTTAATTAGTGATCAAAATTATTCTCGTTAACGCTCATTTTATATTACGAAGTCGTTAAAAAAATCGACTCGCAACCTATCGTTATCATCGCACCATTCGATCGTGTGGGGAATACCCTAAACATTTTTCTCTCTTCGCTAAGATTTAGGTATTAGTGATAGGATCAAGATCTGGCCACACTAAAGCGCCAAAGGAGGCCAAAGTTTGCAGCTTGCGAAACTAACCAGTCGTCAATTTTGCTAAATAAAGTCCGAAACAAATATAAAGAAGTGCAAATTCCATCAGGTAATCTACAAACCCCATTAATAAGATAAGATTAATATAAGAAATAAATCTAGACATCTTCTGAATAGAAACTAACCTTTACAATGTGTAACTTTTCCGGGAAACTTTTTTTTCTGCATAAAAAGTGCGATCGGATTAATGTATGTATGTACATCCATTAATCCAGTTGTACATACTATGCATATGAATGTGCTTAAAGATAAAACATTTAATGTACAATATACACATATTCATATCGGTCAGAGCTATTTGGAATTTTTGAATTCGGGGAATTCCCTTTTATAAAAACTTGTATTGTATTTATCAGAGGCCGACAGCGCGGGACTGACTTTAGTGTTTTTGACATCGGCGTTGTTTTTGTTTTTTCATCAACCAGAAACGATAAATAAAACAAACGAAATTTGTTTAGGGACCATTTTTGCTGTGTTTGCGAATTGTTATTGAGGAAAAGGGAGATAGGGAAATAAGAGCCTATTGGATAGGATGCTTTTTTTGCTAACTTTGCATTTTGCTTTTTGATCTTGTACGATCGAAACTCCAAGAACTTTCAAAGTTGAATGCAAATAAAATACATTTGAAAAAATAGTTTTGTAAAGAGTAGTTTTGGTTTTGTGACTTAAATAAATAGTCTTAATCTTATCAATATAAAAATTAAAATAAGAACATTCAATTGCATATTTCAAATTAATTTTGGTTTCTATTGAAAAGCTACTAACATGTCAGTTTAAATTTTAAATTAATTTTTACTTCTCAGAATTTATTTATTTTAAAATATATCTATTTTGACCTATTCTACTGCAAAAATACAGTGCTGTCAACTGATTGGGGAGTCAATTTATTCAGTTTAGCTTTTATATATGTACATACGTAAGTCTATATACGATATGTACTTAAATTTTTTGTCAGCATAGGCAGCCAAATCCTTTTAGACATGTCCGTCTGCTAATTACTCCGTTTTAATGTAAACTAGTTGTAAATATGAAATAGGAGTTAAATGAATCATAAATAAAATCTCTCGCATTAGCACTGATTTTCTAAATCTCTCTTTTCTTTGACAAACAAGAAGGGGGCACACCAAGCGGTATATATATATATATAGAGGAGGAGCAGGGGAGAAGCTGGGGGTGTTTTACGTAACAGCCATATTGGAAAGCTTGTAAACTAATTGGGTTACACTTGAAGCTACACAACGATTATTACGTCTTGTGGGTCTGCAGAGCGCCCTTGCCCTCAGTAACCCTTTCGCATCCACCTCCTTTCAGTTGTTAAACACACACACATGTGTGTGCTTAGACAGAAGCATTTTGGGACTCGAATGAATTTGGATGACATCGTCAAACAATTACACGAGTTCGCAATTAATTTGTCTCCACAATATGAGAACGGCTCAAAGCCAAACTACCAGCCACAGGCACAGGCACTACACTAAACTAAAAACTAAGCTCTTTCTGGCTTTTTGCTGAGAAGGAATAGGGAAAGATTTAACAGAAACAATTCAAAGCTCTTCGAGTAATATTATCTGGCAAATGGGTTTATTTATAAGAAAGGAGTATTTTCAAAATGCAGCAACTTTTCGGTTTTTAAAGCAAATGCAACCTATACTTCCATTCGCCTCCGTTCCTATCATTTCCGAAGGATATTGGAGCCTCTTTCTACTGTTAACTGGCCACTTGGCCTGTTATTTGAAAGGCAACTGCACTGGCAAAGGTGTATCAGGACGGAAGTGGTCAAGTGTGGCCGGAAATCTATTTGATTTGGTCACTGCCACCTCATGTGCCAGATACATGGACAGCAGTCATAGTCCTTCCTATCCTGCTAGCCACCATTGAGGTTTCCTTAATGAAAACAATTTTAAAAAAACTTTAATTTATTTTACATGAAGAGAAGTGTTAAACAATTCAACCTCCACATATGTAAATATAAAAAAAATCCATAGTATCAATAGTACAATGGCAGAATTGTCGTGTATTCTAATGAAATGGATGTGCATATGGGGAGTCTGGCCCTTCCTCGCCCGCTGGCACTATTAATTTCTCATCACACAAAATATCAATATATATATGTACATATGTGATACATCGCCTATCTAGTATGGCTCACGGCAAATATAAACCTTTATAGATTTTTAGTAAGAAAGTGCCGATAAGACTAATAAAGGGATTACTTGTAAACAGTGTCACACACCTTTACCCATTTAAACCCAATAAAAAATGAATTGAAATTGAAACATAGCTGAAATATAGATAATGTCCAACTTGAGGGGCATAAGAACTACAAAAGGCGATAAAAAGAAACGCTTCCCGCCTTATCTGCGACCCATACACAAGTATATTTAGAGGCCGAGCCACTAAAGTGCATAATTTGTTGCTTTTCATAGGGTGGGTTCAGTGGGGAATCAAGTGTCAGTTGTGAACTGGTGGCGAGCGACTCCCTTTGGCATTATTTGTGAACGGCGTGGAAGCAGACAAATATCAAAAGTGCTCGCATTTTGTAATTTTGTTCACGTTTCTTTTAATTAAAACTCAAGGAAGGGCGGCAGGATGGATGGCTGGAGCCCAACTACAAGGCGCGGGCGGGGTTGCCCGCGCAAATCAAAAAGTTGTCGAGATTTCCTCGTGGCTGCCACTCTTCTTACTTCTTTTTTTTTACTGTAATTTTTAATTTCATTTCGCCGTGGCTTAATCCACAGTGGAAAGTTTTTAGCCCAAGGCCTTGCCGCACATAAATCAGTCAGAAGCGAGCCACCTGCTGTCGGTGGAAATGCGCAAACTGGCGGACAAACTGACGGACTAACTGACGGACAGATGAACCGGGAACCGGGGGTAAAAAGTCAGCCAGCCAACTATGCAAATGAGTCGGCGGAAAATAGCTTAAGTCAATCCGAACTTGCCACATTAATTTGAATGGTTTCTGAATTCAATTTGTTATCCAGCAGCGGACACCAGTACCGAGCAACGAACAACGAGCATCGAACCTAGGCACCGGCATGGAGTTGACTGACATTCGTCTGCGAAGCGTTATGCAGTTCGATCCGATCAAGTGTACGTTCGAGCTGAGCCAAAGGCTAAAGTACTTCCGACAGCCGAGCTGGTCGGAATACCCGCTTGACCTGAATCGCGGCTATGACACGTATGTCCATCGAAACGGTGTATTCCCCGGGCCATTCGACCAGGTGCAGCAGTACCTAAAGCAGGTGGATGAGGCGAAGCAAGTGCTGCAGGAGACTGACTTCGTACTCCATCGGCGTACACTCATGATACTTATGAATGCCAATGTGTTTTTCAAGAAAGGAACTCGCTTTGAGGCCTTCCGTTCCAAGGGCTGCATTTTTTTAAAAATTGGGAAGGAGGCGGAGGGGGCACGCGGTTTACGCAATTCATACTCCTTCAAGGCGCGGCAGTATCTAATGACTGGTAGGTGCTAAATGATCTGATCCCATTTCCTGGCTCAACGTGTTTCCTCGAATAGAGCGCCTCGGAGAGGCTCCTGACACGGACGCACCAATTGATGAAAGGATCCAGCAGTACGGAATGTTCTCTGCCAAAATCGGCCAGTTCCGTCTGCTCTATTCTGGCGAGCTCACGGGGCTGGCGAATACCGAACCTCTCGGCGATCTGTAAGTCATTCAATTCGAATATATATCCAAGACTAATTTCTGGGTATTATATTGCCGTCCTTTGCAGCACCGATCAAAAGGAGTTGGACAAGTGTCGCCTGACCACCATAAGGGTCGTTAAACCAAAGGTTGCTTCCTGGCGCACCAATTCTCAATTCGGCGGCAGTTGGATCAGACAGGCCTATTTGACTGGCGCCAAGCAATTAGTTGTCGCCAGATTCAATGACAACGGACACGTGGTGCAGCCTATCGAAGTTGAATCCGTAGAATCCCTGCTGCAGGTGCGTACTTTGTGAGTCTAGCTATAGGCCAGGCCACTCTACTAATCTTTACTGTCTGTTTAGCAAACGCCCAAATCGAACATTGGGGACGACGTCCAGCGTATACACCAGTGCCTTGAGATGATCAGTCAGAAACTGAAGGATATCGACGATCCCGCTGTGAGCGTTAAGTTCCAAATTATGAACAAGAAACTGGTCTTCGAGGAGGACCTCGGTACCGACTTTATTGTAAACCAAATCCGAACCGTAAATTTGAATGCTACCAACCATGCCAAGTGAGCATCCGTGGGTAGATATGACGGCCATAACGCCCATCGACAACATAATACGTCCATCCATGCGAGGATGCACGCACACGGTGGACGGTGGATGTTGGATGTGCTTAAAATTTAATGCGATGACGGCAGGGGACTCATGAATTACAGTCCGTATTATAAGTTTAAGTCATGAAAAGTAAACATTATGTTAATTTCAATAAATTTCAATTTTCCATTTCAATTTCAATTATTTCAATAAAAATATAGACATTTTCTTGCTCATTTTTAACTCTTTTATAATGATATGTATATCGATCCATGAATCCAATGATTTCCCATTCGTTATTCCCCAAAACATTTGGGTTGCTACTTCAATAGGCATAATTCCTTTCCATGCATCCTGATTATCTTCTGGTGACCTTAAAGCTGCAAAACGTACTGTACCTAAAGGGGAGGCGGCTGGCAAGCAGCGGACCATGGCAATAAAGGAGCCACCAACACCTACACCTCCACCTCGACCCTCGCATCCGCATCAGCATCCTTCTCGGCCTCGTCCTGCTGTGCTATGCTCCATGTGCTTGCTCCTTGTGTGTGGTCTGTGATTAAAATGATATTTTCAGACAATGTCAAACAGCGTGTGACTAATGGGTCTATGGGTTGTCCGAAATGTCTGTTATTACTTGATAAATCTTGTCGGTCACACATTTTGGCACGGCACAATGGCCAACACACACACACACCCGCCCAAGTGTATGGCCGTATCCGTATCCGTGTCCGTGTCCGTGTCCGTGTCCGTTTGTTTTATGCAAATCCTTGGCCCCTCGGCTCGTCTGCATTCAGCTCTAATGACAAATGGGTCAAAAATTTGCGGCTAATGACACAAATATGCTGGTTTCAGCCTATAAATTGTATGCATATATAAACCAAAGGGCCAAACCAGAAAAAAAGGGGCGACTTCTTATGATTGAAGACCTTCGGCCTTGGGGCCTCTCCTATAAGTGCGTGTGTGTGTGTGTGTGTGTTTATCCTTTGCCATTAATCAATGGACAAATAAACATGAAATTTACGTAAATTGACATTTGGCCATCGACCGGCGATTTGACACATTTTTCCCCACAGAGTAGAAAGTACTGCTTGTCGAAATCCGTCTTATTAAAGACCAATAGAATATGAAATGTAATATAGTAAATCGAACTATAAAATTAAGAAAACTATTAAAATAATACAATATAAGGCCAGTGTATTTTGAACATGAAAATGTTTAGGTATTAAGTCTACTGTGCTACAAAAACGTAATAAAATCAATTTTATAAAGCCTTAAAATTAAGCTTAAACATGAAGTACATTAAGTGCTTCAAGAGATCACTTTAATAAAAGAAATAAATTCATGTTTAAACGATGTATTCAAATAGGTAAAATATTTCTCCGAAATTAGCATTGTAAAAGCCAAGTTAATCGTATGAACTTTCCTTTTCAATACATATTTGGGACAGATCTTTTAGCGATTTGAATACATCTACAAATATGTATGTATAGTTATTTAAAAACATATGCACAAATTAACGAAATATATATTATTAAAAATTATTTCTTGGGACTCTGAAACCTCTGTTCTGTAGCTAAACCCTTTTAACCTCCACTGCATCCAAGGAATTGACACTGTTCTATCATTTACGAGACTCTAATTGGAGTTTTAAATTAAATAAATTTACCTCATTTAAGTCAATTTAATTATTAGTTCAATAATAACCATACTTAATTTATTCAATAAATAATAATGGTCAGATATGCTAAGAATTAAGGATTTTTGATATTGCATATTCTTTTTCTAAGCATTGTGAATTATTGGACCTAGGCCTTTGTTGGAACTCTCCCTAATTCGGGGAATTAATATACTCTGCTTTCGGTCGGCGGGTGCCTTGGTTCGGGCTGTATAAATATGGCTATCTGTTCGAGTGCACACATCCGCTGACCAGAGCCGAGCACACTGATTCTGATTCTGATTCAGATTCTGATTCAGACTTTGGTTTGGGATGAGAGACCTAAGCAAATATGCAGCGAGCGTGACAGCAGGTGATGGGCGGGCGAGCGGAAGCGGAAGTGGAAGTGGAACGGGGAATGGCTGGAAGGCAGGGGCAGGAGCAGTGTGGCTAGTCACGAAGTCATAGCGCATCAGAAAATGCCTTTATTTGTCTTCATTACACTGGCCTCTCAGCGGCGTCTCCTCCCAAAAAAAAGCCAGGAAATTCAAATACGCTTAAGACTCGAACCACAATCGAAGTTTGGGCCCACGTACACTCAGAGAAATGTCATATAGTGCGACATGGTTCCCTTAAAGCCAGAGTGAGGGTTTCATGGGCTCCTTAGGTGAGTGCCTAGGTTGTGCTTCGAGTGCAGACACTCGCTGGCATTGTTTTGTCAGCCTTTCTGTTTCTGTTTCGCATTCTTCCTGTCCTTTTGGATGTCGCAGCAGCAGCAGCAGCAGCAACAGCAGCATCAGCAGCGGCGCTTTCTTCCGCTCCTTTGACTTGCCAGATTGGGGACATGGCTGGGGTTTGTTCGGCAAGTTTTTTGCGGCTTTGCCTTGATAATCCCAAATCCCACGTCCCTTGCAGGACATCAAGGGCATTAGCATGTGATATGTGAAGCAACTTCTCGGATTTTTTTCGGTTTCGAATTTGTATGTAAATGGGTTTGGCAACGGCACTGACTTTATGGAACTTGGCCAAAGTTTTCCATCACAACTTTGGCAGTGACAATTCTATCTCTTTCTCGATTCTGTTTTGTTTTTCTTTTTTCTGCTCTTCTGCTTCTTAATTAGCAGGCAGCTGGGAAATGGTAACAAGAATCGAAGGAGTTGCGGCACTTGCGGTGATTCAGGTGCGGAGGACTTAATCAAAAATTCGGTGAAATCCCCAGCAGGACTTCATCTATTCATCAACTGTTGCTTTTGCTTCGACAGCAGCGGCGGCAGCCATAAAAAGAAAAGCTATTTCGAAATGTTTGCCCCGTCCATTTGTCGTCAGCATAAGCGGGATCAGGCTGAAGAGCGGACTTAGTGGGCGTAATGAAAGCAAAGCAGGACCCAGGATTCTGGACTCTGGACTCGGGGACCCCTGTCCTAAGTCAACACCCTGGACAACGCGCGAATACGGCTCACTTCCGCTTCCGCCGCGCACCTTTCGCGGTAATAAGCTGCAATTTTATTATTACATTTGCCGCCCCTGTCTGTGCGCGGTAATTTCAGATAAATGAGAATACATAAACAAAGAACTCATTAAATTCTGGCCCAGGCACAGGCGGAGTGGCCACAAAGTAACTGGCCAGGCCTTCAGTCCAGTCCAACCAATTCGATCTTTTGCTGTAAAGCTCTTACCATATCTTACGGATATCTTGAACCTGTTCTATGCAGATCTTACCCTGATCTTTGGCTATGTTTATCCCATTCCATATCTGCAGATTATCTACCTTTTCTCCAAAAAGTCCCCAGTCCCGGTTTATTGTTTGATTTTACAATAATTTCGCCTTGGCATTGAAGCGATTTACACTTAAAACTTAAAGTCTTGTCTGGTCTTGAGCCTCATTAGCATTCTGGAGGTAGGAAGGAAGGGAGAACTGGGACTGAGACTGGGGAGTGGGAAGTTGATTCCTTTTGTTTCATCCGCGACTTTGCATTGCCAATTAACCGAGAGGCAGGCAAGATATCGGAGAACAGGGAGAATAGCCATGAAAAATTGATTTAATGGTACGTAAAACGAGGGCTATCCTAGGGCATTAGTCTGAAGCGCCTCAATAAAGATATTATGATGAATCGTGAATGTAAATTTTTAATGCTTAAGCGAATACTAAAACCTATAAACTATTCCCCAATTAAGATAATATCAGTGTTAAATATTGAACTAAATAGAGCATACTAAACACTTTCTTTTATAGATATAAATATTTATTTTGGTTTTTATTTAAATAAAATGACCATCCTTTCAAAGTGAATTCAATACAAACACAACTTTTGTGTTCAATAATCCATAAGTATTTGATCCAAACAATGCCACAAGTGAAGGCAGCCTGAGACCTAGAATAGAAAAATGAAATTATTTTTTAGTGCCAAAGGGAAAGCGGAGAAAAAGTGCTGGAAAAAAAAAATACGAGCTAAGCGAGAGAAGAGAATGGAATTTCGTTTTCATTTCCTTTTTTTCCGGCTGCTTGACAATTTATGAACTTTCATTTGTCTTCTGTTTTGGTTTATCTCGGACATGCTCGGGCATGATGAATGTTGCCCAGAACTCGGTTGTCACTTCACCTCACCTCCGCCACCCGATCACCATTCCCACCACCAACACCGAGACAGACTTTAAAACGTTAATTATTATTTATGCTTTGCGATAAACAGGGAACGCTTCTTTTCCACCAGGAATATTTCCGTGTCTCTGGGATTTTCTCAACTTGTGAAAAAAACTATTTAAATAGCAACTGGCATCGGAGGAAGGTCACCTATTGTAGTCAATTAATTACTATCGATTTTTGTCTGGAAAGCATAAAATGCATTGAATTCATTTCAGCTGGTATAAAATCTATTAATTTTTCTAAGATTTTATGCAGGAATATACTATACTACTATACCAGGAATATACTAGGATATACCAATAATGTAGTAGGAATATAGCGGAACGATTTTCGAAATATTTTATGAATATACCAAGAATAAACCAGGCATATTCGAGGACTACAGCCGGAATATACCAGGAATGTAGCAGAAATATAACAGAAATATACTAGAATATACTACGAGGATTATACCAAGAATATACTAGAAATATACCACGAAAAAACCGAGAGGAATGTTTCAGGAACATGCGAGGAATATTGATGCAATATATTAAGAATATACTTGAAAAAAGGAGGAATATTTCAGAAATGTACACGGAATATACAAAGTATATATTTTTTGTGAGAACCTAAAATGGGACTTCCGTTGGCAAGTTGAAACCTTTCAAAAAAAGTTGAACCTTTCACCCAGAAAGCGGTGAGTCCCCAATATTGAAAGGGACAAATCAAATTTATGAATTTCAGCAGCCGCAAACCTTAAGCCGAAGTGGCAATTTATTAGCTTTTAGCTGATGTTATTTTCCTTAGCTCTGCCATTTCCATTCATCCCCCTTGCCCCCCAGCACCCCTGAGATTTTCCCAGCGCGGCATTCATTTTATGCACGAATTTTTCATTGCACATGTTTAGCAAAGCAATCGAATGCAAACAAACTCCGGTGGAGGAGCTGCAACTGGGAATGGGAATGTGAAACAGAAGGGGAACTGGATATACACGTAACCAAAAAATATGTATATATTTATTTTTTCATTTAAGCACCTAAAAAGATGTCTTGTTATTCGATTGGAATTTATTTTTATAGGATATAAGGATATTATAATATTAGTTATAAGCCTTCAAAAAAGAGAAGGAGTTGTTTCCGACCCTACAAATCGTATACATTCTATTTCAGCATTAACAGCCGAGTTGATCTAGCCATGTAGTTAATTTTTTGAAATTTTATAAGGAATTACATCTTTAGAATAGTCAAAAATTAACAAATATTTTTAAATTTGTACCTCTGATTTTTTAAACCAATAAAAACTAGCCAAGGAAAGCTTTCTGAATGGAAAGTAATGAATTTTTGACTTAGTTATGATCTATTTTTATGCAAGGGTATATTTACTTGGACTTCCCAAAGTTAATTTCCTTTCTTGTTTGCAATTAAATACACATATGTTTTACAGAGTAAATAATCTTTTTAAATATTATCTTTTTGTTTAACTCTTAACTAAACATTTCGAAATAATTTCGTTTTGATTTTTTCAAGTAAAGAAACGTGTATATCTTAAGCTTAAGTTAAGAACTATTTGTTAGCTTTTGATAAATAAATACAAAAATATCTTTAACTATGTACTGTGGCAACACTCTAAAAAATAATATAAACAATAAAATATGAATTAAACAACTAAAGACCTTTTGTGTAAACTGTGCCTTGAGCTATCGATTTTGGGATTTTAAACTAATATCAAACAGATTTATGATTAAAGTCAGGCATATTCGGCTCCGTGTAGCCGCGCAGGACGCATCAGCACACGCAGGATGGAGACACAGACGCCGAATGGGTAGCGGAATCAGAAAATGTTGGAGACACTGCACAACGCTGGTACGTGACTCTCATTTCGATTTCGATTTGCATTCCGCCTGCACCGCACATCCCCCCTCCGACTGTTTGTTTGTTGTAATTGCAATTGATTTGGCTTACTTCTGGCAGCAGCCATGCGAACCTGAGGGACGACGACGACGACGACGACTCGCTATCCTGGCAAGATTAATATTTGCTTAGCCCCCGACTTGGCTGCACTTCCCCCCACTTCCCTCCACTTCACTCCACTTGACTGAACCCAAACCCTTCTGGCTTCGGGTCACAATGAAGGACTTGAGATTGGACCTCAAAAAAAGTAGGATCAATAGCTTGGGCTTAGTTTTCGTGTACATTTTCTTGCTAATTTCAAACCATACTCAGGAATGGCAACATTTTGGATTAGGTTTATATCTGCCACTCGACAGGTTTTACTTACTTCGCTGTAACCCCGAGCCAGTCCAAATACTAGTTGCCGACAATTCAAATAGGATTTGTATTTTTGTTTGCCTTTTGGCTGAGTATCGTTTGCTCTTGGGTTTGGCTGTGGCAATGGCACTGCACCAGGGTAATGCCTATGGCAGGTGGAAGCCTTCAGCGGAGGGAGTCTGCCGAAAAAAAGAGAGTGTTGGACAAACAAATTGTTTGCTGGATGGAGGGCGCTAATTTGATGTGAGTTCCAGCCGAAAAAGTATCAAAGTATCTGTATCTTTCGGATACAGGACGTCTGCTTGTGTGTGTGTGTGTGGGTGTGCGTGTGCGTGAGTGGGCAAATATTTGGTCACATGCGGCGTATGAGTAATGCGATGATGGAGTGCGATGTGCGATGGATGGGCTTTCTCCGCTCCGCTCCGCTCTGTCGCTTTCGCTTCTTTCTGTCCCATAAAGAGTTATTGCAAATAAGTGTAGCATACTCTGCGGCATTTGCGGTTGCTGTGTGTTTGAGTATGCGTTAGTGTGTGTGCGTGTGCGTGTGCGTATCTGTGTGAGTGCCTGCTGCGGTTGCCTGAGACAAATGAGCTTTGATTCGAGAGCGATTATTAAACAACTAACCGCAAAGTCAGCCGCCAAAAGTGGCAAAGTAATTAAAATTTTCATTGCTGCTGCGAAAAGGGGTATGAAGTCTACGAGGGAGAAGTCAGAGCGGAAAGTCAGCCTATATTCATATTATACCAAGAAAAGCTTCAGAAGTAATGAAATGTTTCCTGTATAGAGTGAAATGAGTATAAGGAAAAATATCTTGCTTAAATTTCCTAGAATCCTTTGTCGCCACCCTTTAAGGACTCATATGTTCAGCTTAATTAAGGCTTTTATTCTCCCACTGAATCCATATTTATATTAAGTCAGCATAAATTAACAAATGCACTTACTTTTCGGCTGAGATCACATTTTATTATCGTTCCATTTTACAACTCAATTCGCGGCCCGTCGATTTCCGCGGGCGGCTTTATCATTAATTTTCGCTAAAGTAGACACTCGAACAATGCAAACACTGGAAAGGCAAGAGTAATGCCATTTATTTATTGCGTGTATGGCCATCAAGTTGAATTAATTTCACTGCCGGACGGAATCGGAGTCGCAGTCGGAATCGGAACCGGAATGCGGAATCGAAATCGTGGCGAGATTCCGGGTTAAATTGTTTTCCACAAAAGAGTGCAAACTGTGCAAGTTGACGGGACAAAGGGTTGGGTCTGGGTAGTTGGCTGTGAAATCTCAAAGCCCGCTTGTAATCCCGCCGGGTGACATCATTTCATATGCTGGCGCCAGCGGGGCTTCGCCCATCCCCAGTCCTCCTCCCCAACCCGATCCTCGCCTGCCACGGAACATAAAGTATTGTTGAAGTCGAGAGCTCGTTGGAGATTTTGTCGTCATGCTCTGTAGTTGACATAATTATATTGTAAAATATCGTTGCACATCCCATATCTCACACCAGGCCACCGGGAGCACCTCCCTCTCCTCGGGGTGTGTGTGTGTGTGTAATGATATACGATGTGTGTGAGTGCGACCGAGGAGCCAGTGTGTATATGTGTGTATTTGTGCGAAGGGGTCACTCTTGTTCTCTCCTCGCCCCTCCCCAAGCTCTCTGAGACTTTCAATTTTTAATACCGAGATTTATGAAGCGTTCCATGTGTGTGTGTACACTGTGCAACAAAATAGAGTTCATGGAGACTCAAACCAGGAACTAGATTACGAATTGCATTCCGATCTTACCTAGTTTTCCTGCATCCAGAAACAAAAACCAAATTCAGTGTCAGATATGAGCGGAGCCCTGGAACTTCGTATTAAAAAGTATGTATTAAAAGTGCAATTTCCCACTAATTTCCCTGAGTGTACGCTGACTGGAGTGGTGTGTGCATCATATTAGTTTTGCTTTAGTAAATCAGCTGCTGGAGCCAGCTGTGAGCCAAGCGGAAATGACTCCGGTTTCGACTCCCACTCCCTGGCAGCGCTCCTTTATGCGATTTTTCATCCCTCGGTCAGAGCGTAAAGAGCAACTCTGTTCCCATTATGACAGAGGAGAAGGTGGAGTCCTTGACCATAACCTTTCGAGCCTGCATTGAGTTTTCAACTTTAAAGCCAGGAGAAACACAGCTCAGCTGCTTCCGGGGGAATCTAAAATACTTTAAGGAATCCTCAAGGAACCCTTTAAAAATCTTCGAGAAATCCGCAAGGAACACCAAAATTCTTGCTCTTAATTTAAATTTTTAAAATATTAAATAAAGTTTAAAGTTATTCTTCAATTTTTTATTTCGATGGATTCAAAGGAATCCTCAAACAATCCTTAAAAAATCCTCAAGGAATCTTTTATAAGTCCTCGAGGAATCCTTAATGAATCCTCAAGGAATTTTCAAAATACCCGCAGGGAATTTTTAATTTATCCTCAAGGAATCCTTAAGAAATGCTCAAAAAATCTTCAGGTAATCCTTAATTAATCCTCAAGGAATCCCCGAGAAAGCTCAAGGAATCATCAAGGAATCATCAAGGAATCCTCAAGGAATCCTAAAGAAATTCTCAACAAAAAAAATTCATCCGGAATCCTTAAAGAATCCTCAAGGAATTCTTCGAGAGCTCGGACTAGGTGCCATATCTATATTAGCCACAAACTCATATGACCGTTGACAACTTGGAGAAGCGAATTTCCAATTAATTTCCACTTGCGTTTTGCCCACTTCAAGAGGAACCGGGAACGGGATCAGAACGGGGACGCAGCTGGAGTCAGAAGTCACAGGGTCGGGTCACAGGCATAAATTAACAGATGTATTTTCCTTGCCTTTCCCTAGTCTTTGATGTGGAAATGGTAAAAACTCACCTAAAATCTCTGGCCATATGGAAATCGTGTTTCTGGCTAATTATGTATGACCCGGACGGGGTGTCGTCCTAGTGACACACCTGGAACTTCATTTGAGCCGCACTCTGGCAAGGAATTCCAGAGCCGTGGAGCCATGTGGCCGTGCAGCCTCTGGTGTGTCGGAGCTGGCACTTTTCAAAGAAAATTGTTTACGCATTTTAAGTTTCGTTCGAACAAGGGCAGTTTCGCCCCAGCGAGGCAGGTGGCAGGACGAAGGATGCCTGATGCCGAGTGCAGGGTGTCCGGCTCGGGTCTAGTTGCCAGTCCGTCACGTTTACCACATGCTCTGTATGCACAAAAAAAACAACCAACTAATGTAGTCACAACAAACTTCTGAAAATAAACTTGTTTTAGATTTAATTTCCTTGTTTGTTGCTATTTAAGCATTCGTTTTGAGGCAAGGACCAGGGGATCCTTGAGGGCCAGATGTACGTACGTATGTGCTGGCTCGGTTAGGGTATGCTCTCTCCGGGCTCTGCATGTCCTGCGGCTGCTGCCACACCATCATCCCCTCCTCCCCTCCCCGAAGGAGGTCCGCAGTGCGGCTTGTTGGCAATGTCACGTAGGCAACAGCAGCAAAAACTGCGGGCGCAACTACAATGAACTGAGAACAACGTTGCGCAAATTGTTGGCCAAACCAAAAAACTGTAAATAAATATTTAAACTATTTGTAACTTTATTAACTTTGCTCAAGTGGCGCAATTTATTGCATACCAGAATGGGGCAGGGGCAACGGCAACGGCAACATGCAACTTAACTGCAAATAAAAACAGGAAAAGGCGAAACAAAAGTTAAACCGTATTTAATGGCAGTGGAAAATTGTTGTTTAAAGCTGCACCCCAGCATGCGAGTGTGTGTGTGTGTGTGTGTGCTTCTCTCTATTTTCAGTCAGCTTTTATGGGAAAACTCCGCACATGCTGCTCTGTTTTTGCTGGCAACAATGGCTGGCATCGCGTATACGCAGCGTAAGCCCAAGCACTACTTGGCTCGGGCCATGTCCCCGTCCAAATGGCTTCTAATTGGATTGACCCCTGTCCCTTGGCCAGTTTCGCCTCCAAAAGCGTTGAGAGTATACTCAAAAACACATGAATATGCAATGAAGATACAAACACAAACGTACAAGGAAATACAGACACATCCGACAATAGTCATAAAACTATGCGAAAAAAAGGCCGGATTTCTTCAATTTAAACTTTAATTTTATTTTAAATATTTAGTTTTATTTTCCTCTTTTGAAACGTGGTTAAATATTAAAGAAGGCTGTCACAGCTGGCAAGGATAACGGAGACCACAAAGTGGGAATATCAACAAAAGTTGTGGTGAAACCTTTTTCAGAATTGCTTTCTTAAAAATTTAATGTAAATTTGGTTTTCTTTGGGAACGGGACTGTGATATTATATTTATATATTTATTTATATTATAACCGTTTTTATAAAAGCAGTAAAAAAGAAGTTTTGGCTTTCATAGAGTCTAAATCCTTACGCCTGGTGATTTTGATCTGCCGATCAAGTTTTCACAGAGAGAAAAGGTTGACAATCTCTCTCAATACAAAAGTCTTTGGACTTTTTGTGCCCGAGCAATCATCCTTAACCCTGCCCACAAATGTACATTGTCCTGAAGGCAATAAAGGCTCCTGCCTTATCCCTTCTACAAATTGTTATCCATCAGGACAGTCATCAATTGCTTGCCACTGAAACTTGAAAGGTCTCCCCCTGGGCTGGAGGCGACCTTTCGAGGGTGTTATGTAAATAACAAATATTCTTTTTGGCATTTTGATTGCACGTCAGTTGTTGTGCCGTTGCTGTGAATTACACGAAGGTCGTGAGCAACAGGTGCCCTGTGCCAACTCCGAGGGGTGTGAGACCACACACAGATACGCAGATACAGATACAGAGGCAGAGATACAACTGGCAACAACAAAGGCGCAAGAAGGCGACAGAAAAGGCGAAAGTGAAAGTCATCACTTTTATTTCATAAAATTTTTATTAGGCCTTCATATTTCATTCACTTAGCCCTGGTTCGCCTTCTGTGCTCTCTTCATTCCCTCCCCTCAGGCTCCGCTGCACTTTGCCTCGTGCCCGTGCCCTGGTCTGTCCTGACAGACTCACACCAGGACACGGAATCCCTTCGTGAGTATCTCCTGCAACACATTCGCATTTGCTCTATTTACTTTTACGACACGTTTGGGCCGAGGCCCAGAGCAACAATGCCATTAAACTTGTAGATACCCCTCGTACCGAGTTTGTCTAGAAAAAAGTGTCGCAATTGTTACATAAATTATTCAGATGCCCGCCGGCCCAAGGGGTTCTTTGCCTTAGTTTCGCATCGCTTCAATGTCGGTGTCTCGGTGTCTCGGTGTCGGTGTCCTGGCCAAAGAGTTGCCAGCTCTTCCGGCTCTGTCTCCTGCATCCTCACACGTGTCCCCTCTGCATATTTCATGCAAGATGTCAGCCCAATGTGTTAGTTTCATGTTAACTTTAGCAGCAGCATCCTCCTCCTCCTGCCCCTCCTTCGCTTTAAAGGCGGCTCCCTGGCAGAAACTGCGTCAACTGTACGAGGTCACGACGCGTCGTCAGGCGAGTGGCCCGAACTGGTTGGAATACAATATTAATTGTGGACAGCATTAGGCCAATTACCAACCGCAGATCCTTGCAGAACAGAACAGAACAGAACAGAGCACAACAGTACAGAACAGAACTAACCGCATAAATTAGCACTTGGCCGCAAAAGGGTTGCCACGCTCAAAGGCCAAACTTGCACTGCCTTTGGCTTTGTGGCGGCGGCGGCCTTTGTTGCCACGAATGGCTTGTGTTGTTGCCGCTGTTTCTGCTGTTTCTGCTGTGGGTACTGCAGCAGCTGTTTGTTAGCCAGGTCCGAGGGAAGGCAGGCGTGGGGCAGCGCATTCATTTGGCCGTAATGAGGCTAAAAATGGCAAAAAGTCGTCGACTTAACTGTCCTTGCAGAGCACTAAGAGCCCTGTGACGTCATTCCATCAACTGGACCGTGGGACACCTTTTTGTGGGACAGTGAAGGCACTGAAAGAAAGGAACGTTTGACAGGTCCTGTCTTGAATTTATATCAAACTGATGCTTTACCTAGTTTCTGCCTTTTCTCCTCGTGTAACCACAAATGGAAGGAAGCTTCTTAACTAGCTGGCTGATTGGTGGCAATCAAAACAGGAACTACAAAAATGCACATTAAGTACTCTGAAATAAGAGTCCTTGGTAACAATTTTAAATAGTGTGGTGAAAGGAAAAATACATTTCTATATAACAAATTCGCCAAGGAAAGCCGTCAAGGTGATGCCAACTATTATGGCCAATGCAATAAAGGCGGGCAACTTGTCTGCTCGTTCATTAGAGGCCGTCTTAGCGGGGAAACCAATCACATCTTTTGCGGGCCAAAAACAAAAGCCAAAAAAAAGTAGCAAGTGGCAGAGAGCCATTCCCAACACCCCTTCGGTGGTGGCCAAGGCCAAAGGATAAGCGTGCGTGGCTGGAACCACGTGCCAAAGGCAACTTCGTCGTCTCGTCATCCCGATCTCCAATCCCCGCCATTTCATTTCATTTCATTTCGTTCCCATCTTGTGCTGGCTCTAATCCGATGGCAAGTTTCTTGCCTTGCCTTGCATTGCCTTGGCGTTGCCAGGTCCTTGTCTGCGGTGGCTGCCACGCCCACCTGGGCAAACAAGTTGCTACATACAACATGCGATTTATTTTTGATTGATATTTGCGTAACTGTCAGCGCTGGTGATTGATTGAAGGGTTGCGTCTGCCCCGCTTTGAACGCTTTTTGCCGAGCACAGCAAAAGTCAACACACACAATTACTGGGGAAAGGAGGAGTAGGGATGATGGGTCCTGGAATAAGGACGAGGGCGGGCCAAGAGTGACTCCTGTCAGCTGAGAAATTTTTATCTGAATAATGCGTAATGCGGAATAAATAAGTGGCATATGTGTAAGTCTCTGTGGGCGCTCCTCTGCTGCTGCTTCTGCTGCTGCTGGTGAGTGTGACAAACGATTTGCATTTTGTTTCACAGCCAACCAAAAAAAAATTGCTGGATGACTTTGGCTTTCGCCCGTGAAATATTGGCCGAGTTGAACCGGAGTTGCCTGGCCACGGAGTGAAAAAGGTTAGCGTCTGATCGGATTTGATTTGATTATCGCTAATCAACTCAACTACCCACAGGCCAAAGGTCGGCCCTCAGATTGAACGAATAAAGTGGGTTCGAGTGGCGAGTAGCAATGCTGGGAACCAGAACCGAGTCCTATTTTTAACCGAAAGTTCTTACATTAGCATCGGTTTCTATTTGGGGATTTTTGAGAACAAAATGTTGACTTTATAAGAAGTTTGTTTAAAACTTGGAATCCAAAATTAGGTAATATCACCGCAATAACTATTTTGAATCGTGGAAACGTTCGGCTTTTTCCTAGTACGTTATCGTTTAACCATCGGGAGCATTTTTCCTCTCTTAAGGCCGCTTTTCTTCCCTCTCTTGCTCTCTTGTAAAATGCTCTCTCTTTCTCTTTTGTAAAATGTTCTCTCTCTCCCTCTTTCTCTCTTGTAAAATGCTCTTTCTCTCTTTCATTTTGTTATGTACAAGCAATGCTGAAACAACAGTTTAAGGGTTCCTCTCAGTAGCGAACGAGAGAGTTCTTACTTTTGTATTGCTTACAAAGTGAAGAGCTTTGCATTGCTCAGCTTTCCCCAAAACGAAAGGCTTCTTTAACTGTGAACCTTGTAAAATTCTATATATTAGTTAAAGTTAAAAAAAAAGTCATGTAAAAAACTAATTCCTGTTTCTCTATTAATTCCCTTGTGAGCCCAAAAGTGCGTCAACACCGAGAAAAAAATAACTCTATTAGGATTTAAAGGCCCTAATCTAGTGAGATTTGGGTTTAGTTATCGTTTTTTCAAATTGTCCCTCCAGTGATGGCCCCCAATTAGTTATCCCCTCGGCTCTCTCCCACCTTCGATAATCCGGGGGCCCACTTTCGATTTATCTTTTTGAGCTAGCTGCCCCCGCCGAACATTATTTCAGTGCTCCTATGTTGGCCAAATCTCCACAATTAACACACTTTATGTGGCATTGTCTCGGCTTCCTTTTAGCTTTTTTCGGCCAACTTTTAGGCCCTGTGTGTGTGTATGGTAACAACAATGCGACAGCTGATGAAGTCAATGCCATTGATAATTATGCTGATGAACTCGACAGGCCCGGGGCAGTGGCAGTGGCAATGGAAGCAGCGCTGCTCCCAGTGACGCATTGCCTCATTAACACGAAAGCCCTGGCATTTATTTTGGCCAAGTTGGGCCGGAGTGGCCCACAATTGGCACGCATGTCGGCCAAAAGCGGGGGGTGGCGCATAAAAATAAAAGTGTCTCTTAATTTGTAGGCCTACGCCTATAGTATACCCCCCACGGATATGGAACCAGAACCAGAACCATCCCCGCGCGTTTTCTTAGCATTTTCACATTTTCGCTGCTATTTAACTTGGCGGGACCAGGCAGGGACGGGACGGGATGGCGCGGAGCCGTGTTTGATGGGCTCATCAAAGGCGAACGCTCGGCGAACTTATTAAGCAGCTTTCATTTTTAATTATGCCTTCCCCGCTCCAACTTTGACTCTGACTGCGACTTCGACTTATATATTTCTTTTCCTGTTTTCCCGCCTGTCGCGAAAAATTATAAAATCATTTTGGAGTCCAACACCTAAGGGCCCATGGGGGGGGGGGGGCGTCAGCCCGTCTTCCGACCATCCCAACCATCCACCGAAGTGCAATCAATCACGTAAAATTTAATTAAATTCTTAGAAAATTATACAAAGATGATAATTTTTGTTCTGCCCTCGACCTTCGTTTCATTTTTTTTTTCTTTTTTTGATTTTTCATGATTTAAGACTGCCCTGGATGGGAGTAGGAAACTGATTTTGTTTTCCTATGTCGAGAGTCCGCAACTTGTTTTGATTGAGTACGGCGTCCAGTGGGCCAGGACCTGCTTCGCTGATCCCTGCTCTCTTCGACATTTGTCTAATTGTTTGGACAGCTAAACAATTTTGCATTCCGAGACTCTGAATTCGAAATTCAATTTCAATTCTGGGCCTTTTTTTTTAATTTGACAGCTTCGACATTCAATTGTTGACAGGTTCCAGCTTCTTGACTGATGACTCTTTGAGGGGGGAGAAGGGAGAGAGAGTGAGTGTTAGTGCACTGAGAGAAATATGCAAAGCTATTTAATATATATATATATATATATATAATATATATATAATTTTAAATACAGTACAAACTTTGCAACATATTTATCATTTCCAGAAAAAATAAATCGCTTTATTCCAAATTAATTTAAAATATATCCAAGTTAAATTGTTCAATAATAATGCACTCTTTATTTAGTATTTATTTGTTTAATTTAATTTATACTTTTTTATTTAGGAACTCCACACTACGAATTTTCTGCTGAAAGTTGATCAGGAAACAGCTTTTTCGTTAGTGTGGCCAAAATAAATATATTGTTTTTCACTGTAAACTCTAAAGCCATCTTTAATGCTATTTTGTATTTGTATTCCTGAATTCTTACTATGTGAAAGCCAAACCGAAAAGATCAAGACATTATGAGATCTGAAGCATATACTTGACAGAGTCAAGGGAACACTGGAATTCTCAACTTTTTAGTACTAAATTCTCAGTACCAGTTGGGAATTCTAGTGTAAGCCTGACTAAGGTGCTTGGACACTATCTTTAAGAGTTTCCTTACTATTTTCTATAACTACCCTTTCTTGGTCTATTGTAAAATTGAATGAAATTTGAAAATATTGAGATTTTTCTCGCAGTGCTGCTGTGGCAAGGGCTGGGCAATAAATTGCAGCAGGCGGCGCTGCTAAGTATGCTGCGATTGTTGCCAAGCCAAAAGGGACGCACTCATATTATGCACATAAATCATAAAAATGATGTGTCAGTGTGCGTTTGCGTGTATCTTGTAGTGTGTGTGTGTGTGTGTGTGTGAGGTCTGCAGCAACTGCATGTAGTCTTTTTTCCCTCCTTCTTTTTGGGAGGACTAGCGGTTTTGGCCATTGCCATCCGTCAAAGTTGTTTAAGTGTTTCTCTATGTTAATGCCATGTGATAGTCGTTGTGTCGGTGTGTGTGCGCCCGGCTTACTTGCTGCAATTACAGGTTGCACATATACACACACACACACACGCAGGCAGGCACACACCCGAACGAAAACACTCAGACACTCACTTGACAGTCGGAGGCGAAGGACCCAAAGGAATTTTCGAGTGCCATTTACATCTATGAGTGCACCAGCAGTGGCAACATCGCCAGCAGAGTCGACAGTGCCACACAGAGCCAAAATATTAGGTGAGAATATCAACTAGGCAAGTTTTCTTCAATTTAATATATTGTATTTCATAGATACTTGGTGTTTTAAGGATGCTCGTCTCGGATATATTGAGTTTTGACAGGCATAACCTTTGAAATTCTACCGAGAATACATTACAAGTTCTAGTAAGAGGTCTTTATGTAACTCTAGGATAGAGATATCTTTATTTTATGGTTTCTTGCCGTGCATAGTTAGAGGAGGTCCACACTAATGTCTGACGACTGGCCGGCACATTTATCACACATTGTACTCTCTGTCGCTTAAGCAGTTTACGAGTATGACTGTGACTGTGACAACGTTTCTGCCTGCGGGGCGGGCCTTTCCTTGGATCAAAGCCAAGCGGCAGAACCACCTGAATCCTTGCAGGACTTTACTACGATCACGAGGCATAAAGCACACTCCAGTAGCATGCCGTTGCACTAAGATACAGCAGAGCTCTTATATGCTGAAAAAAAAAAAACAATTATTCGTCTGTAATAAGAATCCATAATAATAATAATAAAATCAAAAGAAAACACCGATATATGCAAGTTTCAAACTTGCCTCTGGACTCTTTGTGGCAACTTTAGCTTCCTTTGTCTGATCCTTCAGCCTAACAAAAGCCACTGCATCAATATCCCGATACCGATACCGATACTGATGCTGATGCTGACACAGCCGTTTACCGTCCCCTTCCCGTGGCAAGTGTTAAGCACTTGGGGTTATTTTATTGCCACTTACCGCAGCCCTCCTCCCTGGCCAAAAGTTCGCACTGACAACATCATCATTATTGTCGCACTCACCTGCGCCATTCTCGAGTGCGGCGGCAACTGCAGCTTGTCGACCTGCTCGAGTGCCGAATGCAAAATGCCAACAGCGCTGCTGCCCATCACTCAACCCCCCAGTTCCAGTCCCGTCCTAATCCCAGACCGCCGGAACTTTGTTCTCATGCTGCATGGGGCATGCAGCATGCAGCATGCAGCATGGAGCTCAGGTGCGGATGGTTTGGTTTCCATGACTCGAACGAGGGGAGCCGCCCGAAAGCGCGAAAGCCATTAACAGCACCTTTTGACTCAGGATCAGGTGGTGTTAATACATTTTTGATTCCGATCCTGGGCATGACCTTTACTATTTATAATTGCCAACGCGCATGCATAGTTGGGGTTGAAGCTTATCTAATGGTTTCTTCTTATTTGAGGTAGAAATACTGATGGGAGAACATAATCTAGCTGCTTTCACTTTATATTGAAATATATATTCAGGGGAACGGTAAGTATTAAGAGGAGTTCTTTTCCCTTTTCAATTTAGAGACGGAGATTAACCAATAAAGCTGATGCTTGCGAAATTAGCTGCTTAAATTTGGTCATTACGCGACGTATACGTAATATTACGTATACGTAACGATTGTAAAAGAAATTCTTTGAAGAAATCAAATATTTTTGGTATATTCAAAATAATCGGGATATTTTCCTAAAGTTTTAATAATATCATTCGGATATTTCTCAGAAGGAACATAACGTATACGTAATATTACGTATACGAAGCTCTTATATATTAAATTAAACATACGGAATTCTAATATGGTTTCTTGTTTTAAAGTGAATGGCTTTTATTTGTTTTCACCCTAAAAATCCTTTCTTTTTTAATATATATTTCTTAAAAGGAACATGACTTATACGTAATATTACGTATACGCAATGCTTACATATTAAAGGACATAGGAAAGAAAACCCACTTTTTTTTTTGTTTTTTTTCGAATTAATAAGTATTATTTTTTATATTACGTATACGTAATTGTTCTAACGATTTATTTGGCAGCAATTCCTTAAAATCTTTCTATCGATTTACTAGCCCTGAAAAGGAATCTACTTGCTATGAGACGTTTATACCATATACAGGATAACATTTGAGTTGAGAACTTTAAAAGTGCCCAAAAGGATATTGGTTACAAATCAGGCACTTCGGAGAAGGTCGAGGGTGTGACCTGGTCAGCATCGCCTTGATCCTTGCGCACCTTTGTCCTGTAGCTGTCTCAGTTCCTGCTCCAATCCCTGTCCCAATCCCTCTCCCTGTCCCTAAACTAGTCGCACTCAGTCAGCCGTCCCTGCAACTGTAAGTCGGAGCTGAGCTGCGCCTCGGTCGCTGGTACATCTAAATGCCGGCTGTAAATGACTTAAGTGCCTGGCATTTATCTACTAAAACGTGTCCCTGCTTTTCGTCCTTGTCATCGTCACAGTTATTCACTTGGCTTTAGTTGCCGCCTCGGTTTAGCTGTTGTTGCCGTTGTCACACCTGTTAAGTAAGTGAGAAGTGTAGTGGGTGGCAGGTGGCAGGTAGCAGGTAGCAGGTGGCAGGTAGCACCTGGCAGAGGGAAGAAGAAGGAAGCCAGGTGGGACGACGGATGCACAAACATCAAACTTTTTTGGCCAAGCAAAAGTTTTCACATCAAATTCATTCGGTCGCCTTTGTTTGTGTGCAAGCGTGTGTGCGGGTGTAAGTGAATCCGCAATTGTATGCCAAATGACTTTTCAACTTTTCCCCACATTTTCCCATTCCCCCCCTCCCCCTTCCCCCTCAGCACGCAAACAATAAGCCGAGATACATGGACACCCACCTGTCCACCTGTCCACCTGTCCACCTCCGTGGCTGCTCATCCTTGCGTTCGTCGAAAATGCAATGACAACAGGATTCAGCTAAAATATTACACAATTTTCGGGTACGTTTTCAGAGTCCATTCTGTTTGTTCAGCCTGGCAGAAGTGAATGATCCGCTTAGCACAGCTCCGACTCCTTGGGCAGCGACTACTCCTGACATCTGCCGAGGATATTTCACAGATCCATTGTGGGCACTTTTCTGTGTGGCCGATCTGAGGGCTAAACTTGAGTGTACTTTGAACTTTTTGCAAGGAAGTATCTAGTTTCGAAAGCAGAGCTGCAGAATAATCCAATTTCTGTGATATTTTCAAAGAAAATATGCAGTTTAATTCAACGAAATATCTATTTTTTAATCTGGAAACAAACTACTGAAAATTGAACATGGAAAAATCGATTTTAACTCTACGAAATATATATTTCATTTATAATAAAACCAACTAGAGAATATAGAATATAATAAAAATCGATTTTATCTCTAAGAAATTTATATTTTATTTATCTAGAAACAAACTAAAAAATAATGAATATGGAAAAACATACTTTATTCTACAAAATAAATATTTTATTAGTCTAAAAACAAACAACAGAATGTAGAATATGGAAAAATCGATTTAAGCTCTAAGAAATATATATTTTAATTATTTAAAAATATTCTACAAAATGTAGAATATGGAAATATCCATTTTAATTCTACAAAATAATTATTTTCTTAGTCGAGAAACATACTACAGCATATAGAATATGAAAAAATCGATTTTATCTTTAAGAAATTTATATTTTATTTATCTAGAATCTAACTACAGTATGTAAAATATGGAAAAATCGATTATAGCTCTACGAAATATATATTTTATATTTTTATTTTACAAAGAATATGGAAAAATGGATTTTAATTCAACAAATTGTACATTTAATTAATCGATAAATAAACTACACAATATAGAATATCAATTGTTCGTACCATTTGGCAGCATTTCCAAAACTTTCGATTTGTATTGCCAAAAGATATCGTTGCGTGTGCATCCCTAATAGTGCTCTTGGCCGAGATAGAGCAGGGAATTCCTGCCTTTTGGGCTGAGCTCCTCCTCCCGGGAATCGGGGGAATGCTCGCGTAATGTGCCAACTTTTGCCTGAGTGGCCATCTATCTCTATCCCGATTGAGTGTTTAATGTTTTGTCACACAATTTAAAGCAGCTTCCTGATGATGCCACTTGCTTCTCTAGAATGCCTCAGAATGCCATTGAATGCCTCAGAATTCCTCAGAATGCTCCAGTGCCCCCCCAGTGGCCATTGCTCCTTTCCCTGTCCCGCACCTGACGCCCTGCTCTGGCTCCTGGCAAGATTTATTCCTTGTTCGGGGCCTGCCATTTTCCAAATAATTACACATTTACATTTTCATAGACAATTTCGGCGCAAATCATGGCCCTCCGACTTCAGTTCACTTACATGGGGAATAGAGTCAACAGCGGCGTGGGTCAGTTGCCGGAAGCGGAAACGGAAGGCGGAAGACGGACGGTGCTGGCGACGGCGGGATGTGATGGCCTCGGATAGGATCGGACTCCCCCAGAGTGGGGCGGTCCATTGTGGCGGTCTTATCTCCTTGCCCAGTGTTTGAGCGTTGATGTTGATGGCTATCTTTAAAAAGACATAAATCATTTCGGGGTGGGAGCTGGAAGCCCTAAAGGAGGAGAAGGACGAGAGAGAGAGAGAGGAGGTCGTCCAGTGTCTCAGTAATTAATCATGGCCCAAGGCGCTGACTTAATTCCTCGACCAAGAGCCCGATGGCTGCATAGTTTTAGTTTTAGGCTGGCCATTGCTATTTAACATGACAGAAGATGCTGGGAGATGGGTCCTGACTACAAATTGTCGAATCAATTTGTAACGATTATGAAATCCTTTCGCTATGGTTGCGTAATTTCCACAAATTAAGAGAGAGAGAGAGAGAAATGTCTTTAATTCGATATTGAATTTCATGCGATGCCAGACATTTTGGTCTGAATTTCAAGCTAAATTAAATTCCCCTTCTGGTCAGTTGGGCCCAAAGAACCGCAAATAGTTATTGCAATTGCAAAGCGGCCTAAAGGGAGGAGAGAGAGAGGGGATTCAAGAGGACTCAACGGGGCTGTGGGCCAAGATGGCGACCGCAAATGACTGAGATACGTGTAAGCGGAAGTGCGCCATTGTGGCCGAGTGTTTGCCTCGAATACACACACTCACACACACACTTACACCCGCTGGCCACAGTCATGCACACAAACAATTATGTCATTCATTATTTAATATCTAATTATCAAATGTTGCTCGGGCTGTGTGTGGCTCAACTGTTGTTGTTGTTGTTGCTGTTGTTGCTTTTGGCCCAGCGATAACAATTAAAACAAGGAAGGCGTCGAAATGAACATGAACAGCTGCCACCTCAGCTTGGCCACTAGCCTCACTCCTCTGTACGTTCCACTCTCCTTTCCTAAGCACCCTTAACCCGCCTTCGAAGCCCCTTGAAATTGCAAGTAGCCACGCCCACATCAGTTGTTCGTTCGCCTTAATTGTCGCCCTTGTTGTTGTGCGCAAATTTATGAGCCGCACTCCACAGAGTGGTTTGTGGTTTCGGGCTTCAGTGGGTTAAGCGAGCGTTTCAGGTTATGGTTATTGCGCAGAGGCACGGCCATGGCCACGGGGCACAGCGGCGGGTCAACAATTAAAGGGGCAGGGGTCAGACCGAATACATCCTCCGAAATGAACTCGCAATTAGGTAGCCATTCCTCGGATCAACGTTCCAGCTTCAATAGCTGTCAGAGTTACCCTAAAAGGGCAAAAAGTCGATCTCTATTCTTATTTTATTTTGATTCTGATGATTTATTTACATTTTATATATTACATTTTAATCCATTAAAGTTTATATATGATTAAAGTCCATAAATTAACATAACATTGAATGAAAATCCATCAGACAATGTTGGCCCACTCTTCAAGCATCAAACGGGAAACCACAAAGCGTCTTTGTAATTTTCCCAAAAAAAAAGAAACCATTTTGAGAGTATGTCACAAAATTCCTTCCCAGGCTCTTTTGTACAGTTTCGGTTGTCGGCTGGCCAGAGTGCTAAATTTGAGACGCAGGACTATAATTTCCAAATGGCGGCTCATTTAATGTCCACAAATAATTAGAAGCTCCTCGGCTCCCTCAGCTCTGGGGCAATGTTCGTGCGGTTTCCTGTGCCGGACAAATGCCGCTTTAATTTAACTGCCCCACCGCTCCGAGAGACCAGTTGCCAGTTGCCAGTTACCAGTTACCAGCAGCTATCCCGGGTCCTGGCCAAGGACCTTAGTCGCTGTCTCGGTCTCATTAGTGATGGCTTTGGCCGCTGTGCCGGCACGGAAAAGTTGAAAGACCAAAGCAAAGCAACTTAAAGTCGAAACAACAATTTTCTTTTGTCTCCTTTTTCTGTGTCTGTGTGCTGTCTTGTTCGGTCCCGATCCTGCAGTTGTAATTGCGGCAGGACCCGGTCGAACAGGACAACGATGATGATGATAATGATGATGGTGGGTCTGAACCCGTGCTCGCTCGATGACGATGGAGAAAAACATTTTGAAAACCCTCCCGACGGAATGCTCTCTTAGCTAACACTCAATAAATGTTTATACATACAAAAATAATTTGTTATCGACCTTTTTTTTGAGTGTCTGAGAAGGCTGTAGTGCTAATTTATCGAGAAATAAGCGACAGTGTCTAGAGTGGAGTAAGTTGCGGGATTTAAAATGCTAATCTTACTATGGCTTCATCGAAGAAAGTTCAGAATATTAAGGAATGAGATCTTTGCAACAGGTAATAGACCGCTTGTTCATATCCGGCTCGAAGGACCAAAATGTTGTCGTTGTGCTGATGTTTATATCGAACAAATCAAACTATCATTGTTGCTAATAAATAAAATATTGCGAGGTTTTTAGCATTTCAATTTCAATATAAATCATAAAAGCATAAAAAAACAAAACTGTTAATAAAAAATTATATATTTCCAATAGTATTGATATCTTAAAGTTAATTGCTCATTTTAATATGAAAACTTACTTCACCCGCTTAGTAAACATTATTTTATTCTTCTTTATTTAATATGCTGTTTCTATAATCCTAATTTTATTTGTTTAACAAGAGGCTTGAGGCTTTTAAAAACTTTCAAAATCATCGTCAGTAGCTAAAGTTTTGACTTTCGTTTTGATAAGGTGATTTATGATATTTATTTATCCATCGACTGATGGATCCACTTGACTTTGCTGTAGCGCAAGGACCCCATAAAGCAGAGAGCGAAGCGAGTACGTGATAAAAATTATGCCACATGCAACTTGTAAGCAATAAATCTTCAATTTATTACAAAATAATTAAAATTAATGAGCGAAATTGAAAATGTGCACGTGCGTTTGTCTTTGCTCCTGGCTTCCGCGGTTCTGTGTTGCTTGGGGGTTGGTGTGTGTGGTGTGTGTGTTCGAGGTGGGGGTGCTTGGGGGTGTGCGTTGAATACGAAAAATTGAACCATAAACTCTGCCAATAGCCAGCCATTACCAGAGACCGGGAGACCCAGAAACCCAGAGGTCTGGTGCTTCTATGCAAAAAAAATCCTGGTAATTGCTGCCGCCGAACGCGTTCTCTCCATGGCTGCGTTTTCGTTTCCGTTTCCGCTTGTGGCGGCGGTTCCTGTTCCTGCTTGGCTCGATCAGAGTCTTTAAGGGGCCTTGACCCTTTGTTAAAGCCAGCTCTGGTCCCCCCAGGGATCCCCCAGCACCCGTCCAGCTGCCATCCATCTTCATCTGTCTGTCAAAGGAAAAGAGAGATAGAGGGGGAGAGAGTGAGCAATCGAAAGCCAATCATGGTCATTTAGCACGGCAAAAATGCCTGGCTGTGGGGCATATCGCTCGGCCTGCATGCAGACACCAATTTATATACTTTTTATCAATTGAATTTGCCGCCTGGCAAAGTGCAGCCAGGACGAGAGATGTTCATTGGGCAACAATTTGCAGCAATTTCCATTTTGTAAATTTGCAATAAATTCGTTCGACACTACGCAGTTTATTTTATCAGCATAGACAACTCAATTATCCTTCGACAGTGGCAGCACCACCGTTTCCTCGTTCTCTGCCAGGATTTGGGGGACTCGGCAGGAGTCCCAGGACTCCCCGTGCGGCGATTAAGTTGAGACACAATGTTTACTTAAATTATATAGAAACTATACATGAAGATTATTTGCTTAAATTCAACTAAAGTTCAGTTTCTATATAAAATGACTGACCAACCTCAAATCTCAAGCAGTGATTCCTGATTTAATTACAAATATTGGACTCTAAAAATTTGGGAAAACACTCGGGCGAAATGCAAAATTTGGCGAAGAGCACGCACAAAAATCAATTAAAAGAACCAACAAAATAATCTTTAAATCAGCTGAAATCACTACGAATATGAGCAAATATTTGCAAGGGGCAAATACATGAAAAGTAAATCTTCTGCCAATATTAACTAACTCGCAAATGATTTGCCGACCATTTTTTCATCCTAAACAAACAGCTCCCGCTCCCAGCTTCTATTTTTCCTGCCGCCTGCCTCCTGTCGCCTTTTGCTTTTCGCATTTCGCTTTTCCGGAGCGAAGGAAAACTCTGGTGGCAACAAAACTCACCTAAGTATGCCATACAGTTGGCTGTCTCCGCTTTTGGCTTGTTTGCGATTTAAAGCAGCCAAGGAAATGGCGCCCAACACGCACACTCCACACACGGGACACAGGACACAGGACACACACACAGCATCCTCAGCATCCCTCCACGCACTTTGTTACGAGTATAAACAAATTCACACATTTCGAAATTCGAACTTCGAAAAAAGGACGAAGAACGCTTCGGCTTTGTGCTCTTTGCCGCCAGCAAAGAGAGTGTACGGGAGTTATTCTCTTTAGGCGGCTCTCTTTGGCGGGTCCTTAATCAAATTTGGCATTAGCAAAGGTTGCATGTGTGTGTGTGGTCGCTAAAAGTGGGATTCCCGCAATTAAACGTCGCCTGCAGGACACCAGGATGCGGATGTGGCTGTAGATGATGATGATGGGGATCGGGATGAAGATGGGAATGGGAACGGGCATGTAAGGGCCACCGTGTCACGCGCCTCTTGGTCAATTCAACGGCGCGCTAACTTAATTGCAACAAATAAATCATAGGAAGCGACTAAGGGAGGAGTGCGGTGCGGGGTGCGGGGTGTAGAGTGTGGGGTGTGTGGTGTGGTGGGGTGTATGGTGTGTGCCTTGTGGTTGTGCGTGAGGAAAATGCTAAAGAAATGTTGCGTTTCGCACATAAATGTCAAGTGCGTGTGTTGCTCATGTTAACACACACGCACACACGCACTCTAAGTAGCTTTTCCCTCACACACACACAACGCCAGACAATGCATCGCTAAGTCCTCGCAGACACACACATACACACGCAAAACGGGGACAGGAGTCCAGGGACATGACCATCGCATCGCCCCTTTTCGTGGTCCTGGTCCCCCCGGCCCACGATGATGAATGCCTATAAACTCGCCATAAATAAAATTGTTCGACTTTGCTTTTTGTTGCTGCTGCTGCCTGTGTTTTTTGCTGTTGTCATTGTTGTTTCTGTTGCTGCTTTTGCCGCTGGGCTGTGGAAATTATGCCGGAAAGAAAAATCACACGCTTCAAAAGTTTAAATGACTTAATTCGCCCGAATTTGCAACGCCCAAAAGTGGGCGTGACTAGCCCGCGGGAATACCCTTAAAGGACTACGAAAGTGGCTCAAAAGACACATGACACAAAGTCTGCCACAGGTTGCTGGAAAAAGAACATAATACAGTAAACAATATACAGTTTCATTCATCTTTTGGTTCTTTTAAGATTATATTCTGGTATTTAAAATTATGAAATTATTAACTTATTCAACAAGTTCTTTGCTATCTAAGAAGATAGATGAAAGATCCGGCTCGAAGAACCAAAATTATGTCGTCGTTCTTTTATAATTCGCCAAGCCAAGTTTCCAACATAAATTTCTACAAATTTGTAATTGAAATTGAACGTGGTTCTCTGATTTCAAGGTTTATTTGTAGATTAAAAAACCTAAAATGAAATAACGGGTTAAAGATACATTTAATACTTAGCGATTTTGACCTAGAGATAAGGTTGAAACCTCCTTGTTCTTCTATTTTTCTATTTTCAACTTCTATTTTTAAATAATTATCCCACAGATGTTAAGGTCATGGAGTGCCTGTTAAAAAGTAAGAGTATCCCTGTCAAGACTTGCTGGTTTAACTTTCCTCCGATCGGGCTGCTCTCATCTCGCACTAATTGTTTTTGGGGTTTTCCCTTTAATTTTTCTTCTCCTCTTTTTGCGCGCCGCCGCATCCTTTTGATGTTCGAAATTTGTGGCCAAGATTCACGAAGCGGATGTCGTAAGTCCTCCTTGGAAGGTGAACTTCAGAGCTTCCGAGCTTCTCGCCAAAGGAAGTGTGAGGATGAGCTTGGGCCTTAGTGTCGCCACTTTGTGTTATGGCTTACCCAGGCACGATCCTTGTGGCTGCTCGGTCGCTGCCAGCGCCGTTACCGCCGTCACCGCCTCCAATCAGGACCAGACGACACAGGTCCTTGCCTTGATTGAGCCTCACACGAAAGTGCCGTAAAACGGCAGGAGGCGCCGCGGCAAAGGACTCTTCCCTGCCGCCAAAAAGTTGACTTAAAACTTTGCATCGCATTTGCATCATGGTGCTCATGGTGTGCGGTGTGCTGTGTGTGTATGTGGCCGGCTGTCGCATGCGAGTCCTTCCGGGAATCACCAGCGCACAGCCACCGCAAAACCGGCATAATCAAGAGGAGCAGCAACAGCAGCGGCAGCAGCAACAACAGCAATAAAAGTGAGCGGCCAACACACATTCTGAATGACGACAATCAACTCAATTTTCGGCAGCCACATTCGACAATTCAAACAAATCCCCAGCCAAGTTGTTGTCTCTCTGCTCCGTCCTTAAGCCGTTCCCCATCTATTTCCCCTACTGCCTCCTGGCCCCCTGCCCAACGCCAGGAGTCAGGACTTGGGAATCTTTGGGACGCACCCGGGATCTACCGACAACGCGCATCGCATTTCACGTGCCAACAGTTTTGCATATTTCATATTTAGAATTTGATGCGCCCAAGTCAGGCCATTGAAAGCGAATGTCTGCGACGAAGACATGAGCTACACTGACAGAAATACATATATGCATTGTGTGTTGTGTCTACACCTTCGATAGGTGTTTGTCAACCAATTAGCGAGCATTTCTCCCATCAATGAAAGCACTTAGCCTGAAGTGCGCACTTTGTTTAATGTTCAGCCATGAGTAGTTGAACTCTCAAGAGCCTTTCTCTGGGTGTATCAGCCGTCAAGTCCTCCGCGTTGAAAAAACATATGCAGGCAACAAATTACGAGGCTCCTTGCGGGCTGACTTCGGCTCCGGCCTGACTTTTAAACAGTTGGCAGTGCGCAAGTTTTCCGCTCCTCAGCCTCAGCCTTAGTCTCAGTCTCAGCCACTTCGATTTGTCAGCGTATACGTTCGCATTCTTATCCTTATCCCTCCGTCTGAGTCGGAGCCTCAGACTGAGCCTGTGTGTGCGTACATGCCGCCTATTTGCATAAACAGCGGCAACAACGGGGGGCGAAAGTATCTCAAACTGGGCGAACATGGACGTAGCTACTTGGGCTGCACAGATGCGATGCCAACTCTGAGGCAAGTCTTTGTTTCTGTCTCGACGATGGCTCAATGGGGAGAATCGTATAAGTACCCAAAGAATCCGATATAAATATGTAGCAAATTATTGTCTCAACTTTAAGTGATTTTAAATTTAACGTGAATTAACTTTAAACTCTTTAAATATTTATTCTAAAAACTAAGAGAAAAAATCTAAAGCATACCCCTGAACTTGAACTAGAATTCTGATTTATAATTATAAGTATAAGGATATATATATATACTTAAAGAATCCTATATATATTTAGTAAATTACTATCTAAACTTTAAGTGACTCGTTAATAAACTTTAAATTCTTTAACAAATTATTCCAAAAACTAAGAGAAAAAATCAAGAGCAAACCCCTTTAACTTAAACTATAATCCTGATTTATAATTATAAGTACAAGGATTTGTATATCAAGCACTTGAAATTTTGTAAATGTTTTTAGGTCATTTGGTGAAATCATCGAATTTCCACATACAGTTGGTTTTGTTAACGACCCTTGGCCTTGAATAAATTATATGGTTATGGGCCTACTCTTACCCTACTTTGTGTATCATCTCATCTTCGATTCAGGCCCAACCCTTCTACGATTTAGAGCCGAAGGCCAGGCCAGGGTAGGACAGAGCAGGGCACTGGGAGGACCAAGGGATTTGGATAAGTAGAAAATATGGTTATGGCCTTCGTAAAGGGGATTTGCCAATTTGAGTTATTCGAACGCAATTAATGGCCGAATATTTTTCAGAGCAACCCAGAGACTGATGCTCGATCCCCAATAGGAATCCGATAATTGAATAGGGAGCAGGAACAGGCAGGGGACCGAGACCGAGACTGACACTGAAGCCAAGAACAGGTGCAAAAATACCAGAATAGTAAAATGAAACATGAATTCCAAATGAAATCCGTAAGCCGTAAACGTTTTTTCTGTCCCCTCCATTTATCCCCTACCCGCGGAGGAGCAGCTGAAGCCGATTTCCCGGTCTCATCCTGGCAGAAGAAGGAGGCTCCTAAGTGGTTGTGGTTCAGTTGAGTTGAGTTGAGTTGCCTCAAGTTGCGTTGAGTTGAGTTGATTTCCCATGCAGCACGCGCTTCTTAGGACACCTCGCACCTCCCTCCTCTCTGTTTAGATCCGATTCTACCATTTTTCCGGACCTTTGTGGGCATTACCAGGGCAAATCACAACCTCCTTCGGCTGAATTTGCCTTAATAAAAAGTCAACAGATGCCAGGAGCAGCCTTGGAAGCTGCGAGTTGCGACCTGGGAGCCTTGCGAATTAAATATTTGCCTAGAATATATCAACTCATATTTTTTACACGTCATTGAGCATGCGAGATTATCATTGTCATAAATCATACATGCTCTCACAGTCTTTTCATAAATATTTACAAAGGCCCAAGGAGCGTGTGAGGATGCGTGGCGTTTGGCCTGGAAACGGGGCGAAGGTGAAGGCGAAGGCAAAGGCAAAGGGCTTTGGGTTTCAGGATGCAGGATGTGCAGGATGTTCCCCTGGCAAATGCAAAAATCCTTTTCAAAATGTATCCATCTAGCTACACTCGGCATGCATCCTGCCCCATACACTGCCCCAAAATATTATCCCATTTGTATAACAAGTATCGATTTATTATTAAATGATTCTCGGGGAAATTTATATACATGGAAAAGTAGGGCGTTAGAGTCCTCGCTTTTACTAAATTATGTTTTATTTTTTGTGCATGTATTTATATACATTTTGTTACGTGTTCTCCACCTGTATCTCCTGTACCTGCGTTCCTGCTAACCAACTGGAGACTGGAGGACTGAGGACCGAGAGGATAGGCGGGAATGGGTTGGACTGGCCTGGCTGGTCTGGTAGTCGGATTCCAGCTCCGTCGGATGCAGAGAAATTGTTTTCACTAAGTCACTCATCATCGTGGCCGTGTCTCCGCCCTCCTCGATCCTCGAGTATGTTGAAAGGCAGCTCAAGCTCTGCTCTAGTCCCTGACAATGAGTAACGAGTCCTGGCTAGGAGCAGTCGACGAAGGGTCGATAGGGTCAGGAGGAGGAGCGAAGTGTGTATGTTGCAAGTTATTTTGTTGTGCTGCTGTCAGTCGGAGCTTATAGCTGATGAGGCGTGTTATATGCATTTTATTTGCCTCCTCCTCCGGGAGCTTCACCCGCTACCCGCTCGCTATGCCATTCCGTGTTCCATTTCAACTTGCCTCCGCCGCCCCCCGTTAGTGTATTAAAAAAAATCCCCCAGACTCGCACAGAGCGTAACTTCGGTGCTCCTTTTCTTGCTGCGGTTGTGGCAGAACGATGCGATACGCTGGAAATTGCATTTTGAGGTTTCTCTGGGTGGGATTTTTCGGTCCACTCGGGCGTGGAGTGGAGTGGAAGCGGTCTTGCCACTGAGTTGGGTATCAGATGGCGAATGGCGGATGGTGTGCGCTGCCAGAGGTCGATGAGGCATTGCACACACGAGGAATCTCACTCATTTGTTATTCCAGCCACATATCGCTAATGAGCTGGAGGCAGCCTCCTTTTGTGGCACCCAAAGGGAGCTGCTCGCTCATCAATTAACACGTCAAATCGCTGAAAAGTTAAAAATCCCAACGGTTATGATGACAGGATAACAAGTAGAGGAGAACTCCAATTGCAATTCCTTTAAAAGTTCCTTAATTGAGGTCTTATCGAGCTACTTGCTGTTTGCTTTTGCTTTTTTTTTTTTTGTAACCCGACTGAAAGTCAATCTGGCGACCAATTTAAAGCAGCTGCCGGCTGGCAGGAGGGTAAGCAGAGGGATATGGAAGCCATATCCTTATCTCGGTAACGGTCGCAACCTGGCAACCCTAAGTAGACCCGGCCAGCAGCCAGCAGCCGACAGCTGTGGCCATCGGTCCAGGCCCAGGTGGAGAGCTCGTCCTCTGGCCAGCCACTTACGCACACATCCCTAAATTGAGAGCCTATCCCATTTGATTTGCTTGCTTTCGCCCTTCAGTCTCACTCTATCTCTCTCTCTGTGTAATCGATATATGATTTTGTTTAGTTTTGTTCACTCGTAGGAGCAGGGGGCTCTGGGGTATGCAAAATATCCTCGGGGCGAGTTGCCAGGACAACGGGGAGCTGGGAGCTGGGAGCAAGCGGCTGCGAAGCGTCGATGCCACATGACATACCTAAAAGGATTTGGACTTAAGCAGCTTACCATGTAAACAGCGTGCTCACAAACACAGGGACAGGAACTGGGGCATGCCACACACATACACACCAGAGCAGGCACACAATGCGAATTATGATGCATACTTTTATGTAGATTATGAGCCCACACTCACACTGGGAGAAAGCAGGATGCAGAGGATGGATGTGCTCTCGATAGATCAATATTTAAGCCAGGAAGCGTATACGGTGATTATACGTACATATTTGACCCAAAAACCAAGGGAGTACAAAGTTGGCAAAGGATATATGTGCAGGATAAAACACACAAAGGTATGTGTTGTTTTTTAAAATATTCTCAAACGTAGTGATGACTCTGGAGATGGAAAAAGCATTCCTTAATCTAAACTGCAGGCTTTCTTTGATATTTAAAAATTATTACGAACAGCAAAGAAGTTGCTTCCTGACAGGTAAAATATTCTTTAAGCTTCACAACGCAGGCTGACCCCTCGCTTTGGCTCACTGTAGAGTCTCTCTTCCCAGGGCCAAGGACATATGAGAGGCAAGGTGTTTAGTTCCCCTTCAAGTCCTGGCTGCAGCTGACGCCCCAAAACTGATGATCCCGGCTTCCTGATTGCTGTCCCTGGCCCCTGCCGCATTTGCATAGAGCATCTCAAGTCATCGGTCCCAAGTCACGGCATGTTCTAGTCCGGGAAATGGGCGCGCTTGCGCGGGGAAAAATGCCGTCGGAGCGGAAAAATTGTGCCAACTGCAAACGAGTCCATCTGTCCCGCATCCTCCACATTCTCCACGCTCCCTTGTCCCGTCCGGAACCCACTCCATCTGGCCCGACTTCCTGCGTCTGGCTGCCTCTGCTCAGCCTGCATGCAAATGAGCCTCATATATCTGTCGCTCCTGCTTGTTTTTTACTCGCAGCTCGTCCTGCCTTCATAGCTCTGCTTTTTTTTTAGCTCGTGTCGTTGTATCTTGTCCCGCCTTGGATTGTGCTTGTTATGTAAAACTTTAGACTTTTCATAGTTTTTGCTCCTCCGTCTGCTCCTTCTGGTCCCGTCCCCGTTCCCCGAAAGTGGGGTCTGATTGTGAGTCCTGTGCCAGCTGCCTGTCAGTTGTTAACTCAACTGCTTTGCATCAAAATATCAATGCATACTTTGGGGCCATAGGCATAAATTACAGCCTGGCCGGGCAGGAGGAGGAAACGAAGGAGCAGTTCGGGTTCCTTGGCAAAGGAAAGTGGCCGGAGGAGTGCAGCTGCCACGGCTGATAGCGCTTAGCCCAGACAATCGCTTTGCTTCGCTTCAGTTCGGTTCGGTTTGGGGTCGCCCCGTTTTACGGCCTGCGATATATGGAACGGAACGGAATGGAGATTGAAGGACGGACTCAAGGAGTGTCCTTTTGATGGGTTCACTGGACCAGCTAGAAATCTGAAATCGCAATGGGTACTGTAATTTACAGCGAGAGCCGTCTTGGAGTCCATACTGTTAAATTCGTTTTAAACTTGGCGGAGAAAACATCTTAAAGTACAGGTTTTGCCCTTCAAAATCGGTTTTTAAAATATGGAAAAATATTTATTGGTCTCCAGTTTAAGCGATGTTTACGAATAATTACAAAATATACTTGTCTGAATCCAGAATGAACGAAAAGCTGATATATCGCTGATTTGTATATTTTTGTTGTCCTTCTGCGATTACCAATCTGCCTCACCCACCAAGTCCTTGAACACGTAGTCCTTGCCGTTGAGGTGCATCACTCCGTTGCTGAGTTCCAACTTCCACTTTTCGCGGTAATGGGACACTTTGTTGTATTGGCAAGCGACAAAGTTGTCCGACTGGAACATATCGTCTTTGGTGGCATCGCCCTCGGAGAGGTCGTCGCCACTGTGCAGAGACTCGTCTTCGCTAGCCTCTGCCTCTGCCATCTCATCTTTGATCTCGTCATCCTCTTCCTCCGAGGTTACTTCCTTGATTGATGGCATGCCACCATCAAGTTGCTTGGCATGTCCCACAGCCATGTCCCTGGGCCGGGCTCGGTGGCTCCGCGAGAGTTGCGGCAACTCGATCTCGTGCAGGACCCACTTGATCCCTAGTGCAACTCCACCGGTCACCGCGACAGATTTGGCGGAATCGTTGCTCTCGCTGGAAGGTGCCTCCTGTGCTGACACTTGCTCTTTCTCTGCGTCCTTCTTAGTGTCCATATTGAGGATCGGTTCGGTTGGTTCTTCTTGGAAGCTCTTCTGCACCTTGGCGCGCCACTTTTCCTTCAGCTGCTGCAAAGTCAATTCCTTTACGCCTGCGTTCCGAAAGGCACTGGACATGTTGGCAATCACGTCGTCGATCACCGAATCGTGGAACACCAAGGTCTCAGAGATCTGCAAGCAATTCATACTTAGAGACTTCTAGCTTTCTCGCGGGTTTTTTTAAGCTTCTTGCAAAATTAACATATGTCTGGCAGCACGCTGTTCTTTTTTCAAATTGGCAATTTAGGGATAGAAGATCAGGCAGCCCTGTTTCACATTTAGACATTTGAAACGATGGAAGTACGTATTCCGTGTTCCCACTCGGTCAGTCCTTAAGAAACAGCTGGACATTTTGGCAGATGTTTGAATGTTCAGATTTCAAAGCACTAACTACCGTGTACCATCAGATAAAAGCTGATTAAACAATTGTGGCACATCAAAACATACAGCAAAGATTTTTAGAGCTTTCTGCGGGGCTAAATATTGGATTATCAATAACAAAAATTTTAATAAATAAAAGTAAATCAATCAAATGACGAAATAATTCTCGAATAAGAGTAAGGAATACTTTGGATCCAAATAAAACTTCTGGAGAGGACCCTTCACACGTTTCGATTGTAGGCAAGATGAGGACGGATTCGAAAACCTTTGGAAAAGTATATTCTGGTTCTTGGTTCTAAAATGCTATTGGCCTGTGTAATACTCTTTTTATAGTTATAGCCATATTTATTCATTATAATGTTAAATACTTACAACTGGAGATTAATGGATTGCCATCAATCAGATGAGCAAAAATCGGTAAATAATTGCTTGTGTCCACCATTAGCTTTGCGAACATGCGTAAAGCATATCAATTTTCCGAAATCAAATTAAATGTACTCTCGGAGCAGTCTTTTTTCAGAATGGAAAAGGCTTGCATTATCAACGTGACACCAGATTAACCGGGCTTATATACATGCATGCATATGAGGCTACATAGCACGAATTACCTGGGACGCGGATGCTGGGACATCCCGCAACATGCATGTCCATTCATTTGTCATCGTGCTAATCGGGTGGCCTATCGGCCGGGCCAGCCAGCCAGCATAAGTTTTCCGGAATGGACGGAATGGAAAATGTGAAAATTCGAATATGATACCCACAAGCGCGCGCTCAGCTTAGAGTCGCGGGCTTAACGCATAATTTACGAGTGTTTGGGGGGGGGGGGGGGG
>VNJS01004859.1:43541-212931 GCA_008042575.1 Drosophila watanabei
ACGATGCGTGGAATCTTTAATTAAAAATCGAATAATAACCGGCTAGCAACCAGCATATCTGCTATCAGGCCACGCCCACGCGCGGAGAGGAAAAGCAGAAAACAGAGGGGAAATAATTGCATATTACGGGAGGATGGGGTCGTCCTCCCTGCACATCCTGCCACATCCTCGGGGCTGCGACGCAGCGTAATTTATTTATTTGCGCTCTATCTGCGCTCTCTGCTGCATCGAATGCATCGAAAGCATCGCAAGCATCGTGAGCATCGCGGAAATAGAAAAATAAATTCGCACCAATTTAGCGAAAATTGTGAAAAATCAAATGCAGTTCAAGTTATTTGCGCAGCTGATGACTTCGCACACTTGTTTGCCCAGGATGCTCGCCATAAAGGATGTGCTTAAGTGCATCTTGCACTTTGACTTGCCAATTGCCTGTCTGCCAGCATCCGAGCTTCAGCTCTGTCTCCTTCAGCTACCAGCTTCAAGCTCCCAGCTCCTGGATCTCAGCTCTTGGCATCTGCTCAGCAGCTGACTAATAGCTTGATAAACTGCATGCCACGCTCTCATAATGAACGCCACCCAGTTCACTTATTTGTCTGTTTCACACGACATTAAACCATCACGAGCTGAGCATATTTCGGGCTCCAAGTGCAGATACAGGCGAGCAGGGGACAAAGGACATTCACACTTCACAGATGGCCGCCTACGGGATTTATATTTAGGGAGGTTTTAACAGTTATTTTTGCCTAGATAACTACTAACAATATTATAAACTAGAATAGAAGTTAACTTGCAAACACTGGAGTTTGCAATTGGAGCTTTCAGAATCTATCCTTTTTGGTCAAATGAAAAGAAAAACTAACAGATTTTTTGTATTAAATTTCAATATTATTTAAAAAACGTTTAAAAAAGTTATAGATACATATTCAGAAATAATTGATAATAAATTCATGTGTTCAAAAAAAGCATTTACCATTTGTTATATTGATAGTTTTAGACTTACAGTTTTGCATTTTGCTTAACATTTACCTATTGTTGCTATGGCAAATATATAATATAATCTTCCGATTTGTATATATATTTCAGAGTAGTTGAGAATATTTAAGTTTAAATTTTCACGTTCTTTTCCGGTCCGTTTCGACTTATAGAGTAATAAGATAATAAAGAAGACTGTCTGCAAAGTATCATTTTTTAAAGGTTCAAAACTGAAAAACGTGGCTAGATCAACTCGGCTATTGATGCTTATTAGGAATATAAATATACTTTGTATGCCGGAAATGCTCCCTAACTGCATTGCAACATTCTAGCTAAAAATCTAAACATTTTATTATAATTATAATATAACAAATCCCTAAACATGCAAATAAACAAAACCCAATGTTTCTGAAGCCCGCGCCGTGTATGTAAATTGTCATTAAAGAATTCTGACAAAAAACAATCGAATGAAAAGACTGTAGCATTCGAGGTGTGTCGTTTGCAATCAGAAATAAATGTTGTAAATCAATAATATCATATTTATAATAAAACACAACTTTTATTAATTGAAAACTACATTATTTTCTTGTTGTCTAAGAGTTTTACCTTTAAAATTATGCACAGTCTCCCATTATATCACATTCTCATGCTGAGCAGTGTGAATATCACATATTTGAACAAGGTAACAGCATAAAAGCAGACCGATAAACGATCTGACATGAACGTTTGCCAACACTGGCTCGTCAAAAGCTTTGTGCGTCCCCTCAATTTTTAGCGTGCTCCAAATGTGTTCGTAAATTTCTGTGAATATTTTGTATTTGGGAGTTAAATAAATCAAGTGTTCAAACAATGCAGCGTGTGTGCGAGCTGTGCGGCAGCAGCGAGAAGAACGAGTCGATCTTTGGTGTGTTGACTACGCAGGAAAGGAAGGTGCTGCACCGCAACTGCCTGGTAAGTTCACCCCGATGCTGGGCAGCCCCTTTACCATGTGCTCCCTCTTCCACTCCCGCGAGCAGGTCATGTGTCTGGGGAAATTCGTTCAGAGTGCCAGTTCCAGCTACCGTTCGTGGCACTTCCTCCAGAAGGACTTTGCAGCTGAGAAGAGCCGCATTGGCCTGCATACGTGCTCGTACTGCGATCGCCTTGGGGCGAATCTCTCCTGCTGCCACGCAGGCTGCAAGCGCAGCTTTCACACCAAGTGCGGAGTGGACAACTTGGCCGTCCTTCAGTATGGCGGAAGCTTTGATAGTTTCTGCGCGGAGCACGTGCCGGAGCGAGACAGTCGGCCTGGACCTGGAGAACGCTGCGTGCTATGCCTGGCTTCGATAGTGGCCGCTGGCAAGGACTTTAGCCCGGCACTGGCCTTTCAGCCGCCGTGCTGCCAGAACGGATGGTTTCACCGCGACTGCGTACAGGCTCAGTCCATTTCGACGACAAATGTGTTTAGGTGTCCGCTTTGCAGGAACGAACGCACATATGCAAACGTTGCCATGTTCGGCATTGCCATACCGGAGTGGTGAGTTTACGGGAACAACTTGGTATTTTGCATGTCAAAAACTTTAACTTGAAATCGTTCACCATAGGCGTTACTCGTTACCCAATCCGCCGGCAGCCAATCCAAATCGCGTCCATCGGGGAACCCCGGTTTACATTCATGCCACTCCTCGGCACAGAGGTCGTGTGGCGCGCGTCCGCATTGCCAGACTCCCAAATTAAATTGCATAAACCCGGCCGTTCCAGGAGGAGCGTTCGACCGGGTCAAGTACAAACCGCAGAGAACTCGAGTTGTTTAAATATTTCTAGTTATTATATATATATAGCTTGTATACTTATATATCTATATATAAATGTATATGAAAGAGTTTCTTTACAGATTTTCCTCACCTTTTATCCTTTTCTATCGGTTTCAACTAGCAATGTCTGATAATTTTATTCTTTAAATTATTTAATAATCTTCAAACTGATCTCGTAAACTATCTAAGATGGGCTTGGACCTGCTTAACAGTACAGAAAACAGATCTATATCATTGGATCTCCACAACTTGTAGCCTTTGTGGTGTACTGAGGTGTGTATTCTGTGATTTCTAGACCTGTGACGTTTCATCAATGTCCTTTCCAACAAAGACTGTATTGGTAAGTCTTATTTTCGCATTCCTTGACTAACTTCATACAAAATGTCTTTTAATCAAATGGATTTGTTCTTTTTTTTGGGGCTGCAGACTTTTGTATAATGTTGCCTGAGATATTCGCGAGAAATTCCACTATTTTCACTTTTTATTCTTTTATACTCTTATTTTTCGAGTTCAGTAGAAGGCTGGATATGACTTCTTGCGCTTGGGACTCAATCTATTGACTTGAAAAAAGGGCCTGGGATCTATATGGTTTATTGAAATAAATTTTAAACCTGAAAATTTTGAATCATTAACAACTTAAGTATCTTAAAGTACACCAAAATATGCTGAAGGCGGCAAAATTATAATTGTTTGCGTTTAATTTTCAGATCGCTACCATGGCACCTAAGGGACTTGGTAAGTGAACATCTCGAATTCTATACAATATTTAACTTAGTTTTATGGAAGAAGAGGTCCTTGAATATGATTTTGACATAAAAACGCTTTTAAACTTTATAAATTGTGTGGAGTAAAGTCCCGCTCTATTTTCTGCACCTTACTTTCTTGTGTTTACCTTACAATCTGCTGTCAAAATGAATATGTATGCACTCTTGCAAGTTTTGGCTAAAACTTAAACGCTAAAAAACAGATAGTACATAGTGCAGCATCAAGTCCGTAGCTGGCAAATTCCAAAGCATTAAGTCAGATTACAGCGAGAAGTTGAAGTCCAACATCTTGAAACTTCTTGTTTTTTGTATTATATTTTTCTTTCAGAGCCGAAATAATATTTAGAAAGGATGTAGGAATTATGGTTGCCTAGTTCTTGGGGCATTTGCGAGGAGGTGCTTATGCAACCTTATATAGTACGTCTTATCCGATCGATTTGATGTGTGAAATGACAGCTCCCAGCTTCCACTGAGTCGCCCCTCGGCAGGGAATGTGTTAACGCATTTGCCACGCCCATTTGCCCACATAAACCCCGACGTTCAATTGCTCGTTTGGCGAAAAGAATTCCTCGCCACCGCCGCCCTTGTTGCTTTTTAACTTTTGTTCTTTTGTCGCGGCCTAGGGGGACGCAGAGCACGGAGCACGGTGTGTGTGTGGGGTAAAAGGGAACAGAAAGCACGGGGCATGGAGCATGGCGGGGAGCAACACGGCATCGGGCAGACAACAGCCAACAGACAACAGACGGCAGACGACAGACGACAGATATGTATGATGAAATACAAATTAAATTTCCCTTGCACAAGCACATGCACGAAAAAATCAGATATGAAATGTAAAACTGAGGCAGGATACGACGTACAGCTGGATCCGGGTATCCTGCCCCTCCGAAAAGGGGATGAACAGCATACGTACGTTCTCGCATGGGGGGGCACTTCATCAGCGTAAGGCTCCGGCCTCTGTTGGGGCTTTCCGCCGCCTCCACCTTTCAGCGAGGACTCAAAATTCGAAGCGCGCGGCAATTGAAGTCAGAATTTAAATGGGATTCCCCTTCACTCATCAGCACTTGTCTTGCACCTTCCACTTTCCATCTTCCACCTACCACCTACCCCGTGATCCCCACTATCATTGTGAAAATGCGTAAAAAGGCGTATAATTTGCATGAGATTTGATTTCACACCGACACCGCCGTAGAAGCCAGTGGAAACTTGCTACACGGATGCCAACTGGGGAGCACTGGGATGAGTGTGGATGCGGATGGAGGAGGTTGGGGAAGCAACCACTGAAAGCTTGGAGTTATGGGGATATATGTACGTACAAAACAGTGGTAGCAAGCAATCCTTCGGGGAAACCCAAAAAGTTTCAACTGTTGGATGGTTCCGGATAACCCATATATCTTGCCAAAATCCATTTCACCGTGAAAACCATTCAGGGATTAAAATTCATTTCCAAGTCAAGTGTGGTTCCTCACAGGACAAGAGAGTGCTGTTCCTCCAGGCAATCGGGGGGATTAATGGTAAATGAAATCATGGCATAGATGTTTAATAATTTATATAATAATAATAATAATTTATTTTTATTTTAAATCGCAGGCCTAAATGTGTACTCTCTGGCTGATTTGAATGTAACGACAGCATATATATTTCCGGTTCGCTTGAGAAGTCGTTCAGCTGATTGCCTAACCCTTGCCATAATGCATATATTTCGATTCTGCATCACCGTGTTGCCATTACCATTATGCCGAATCCCTAACCATTTCGAGTTATGAGCGAAGTCAAAGTCAAAGCCAGGCAATTGGAGGCGGAATACTCTGAGCAACTCGATGCCATACGGCCTGATTGCAATTGGCAGTGTTGCCTAATGCCCGGCTCCGCGTCCCCGCGCCCTTTGTCCCTCGTCCTGCCACGCCCACAACTGCCGGAGCGTGCCCGGCTCTCAACAGAGAACGCTGCTCTTGCAATTGACAGTTTCGAATACAGATTTAAACGCAGATACAGATACGGCTATGGATGCGGACTCAGGTTCAGATACAGATACAGATATAGATACGGAGACCGATGGCAACGCACATATTGGCTGCAGTGTTGAGTACATATAAAAACAATAAGCCATTCGGTCAAAGGAGCTGCAAAGGTTGGGGCGGATCCGATGTGCCGAAAACAAATAATATATGTTATATGTATGTGAGAAGGGAAGCCACAGTGGCCACACTCGACTGCGGTTTACCTCAGGCTTTGGAGTTCTACAATCTTTGAAGCTTTATTTTTACCTCGGACAGCAGCTCGCCTTACCAAGTTCTCGCTTAGTCACCATAAACTTCTGGGAACCTGTTAACGGTTTGATATATCCTTGGAGTACCTAAGAGAACTCTCTGATGACTTCAAAGAGATGTCCTTTGAGGGGATATACCTCTGTCAGCGAGCAAGTGGCGGGGTATAAAAACCAAACCAAAGAAGCGACAAAAAAGGGAATACGAAAATACGTACAACAATAAATATTAATAAATTTCACATGATCATAAAAATAAATTTGTGAATCCAACACGCACTGGCGAACACACACCGCTTACACACACATACACCACTTACACGCACACTCGCTGGAAGAGATACGGGGCCCAGTCAATACACACAAACATATTACATTATAAGGCTTAGCCATAACAAGGCAATCACATTATTAGGCACCGCCCACCGCCCACAGCCGCCTCTTTCTCCCGTGGGGGTGTGGCTGGCTGTCAGGTGCTGGTGCTTCCCCTTCCCTCTTCGCCCGTCGCACTTCACTGCCGCACACAAGGACGCATCGTTGTAACGGTAATATAAACATATGCAATAAGGTTATCTTATTACCCTGCGAGCCATGATAAAGAAGCGGGGACAGCGGTGGCACGGCAAATGACAGCACACACACACACACACTGTACACACACGGCACACACGCACTCCACTGCGAAATCGAAGCAAATAATTTCACACCCCAATCTCCAGACCATAACATCTTATGGCCTCCCCATCCCGGATCATCTTGAGCTTACATGCCGCAGGCAGGGCAGGACTGCTCCGAGAGGATGTGTGTCACCGGCATTCGAGTCTAGAGAGATCCCTCTAGCCGGGCCAAGATCGCTGGCTGGGAACCGGTCAGGCCTGGTTCACGACTACTAACTACCACAGCCAATAAAGCACTTCCGACCCCCAGGTTCGCCAGGTGAATTGTCAGGCTCTTAAGTATCTCTGATTGTGACAAGTGCCCCACACTCGCACACACACCCACACAAGTGCTCCGTCAGCCCTAATGGCATCTCCTTTAGGCTAGTTAATCCCACCTTTCGTGTGTTCCGGGGCTGCTCCATTTCCATCTCTCCATCTCTGCACATCCAAGCGAAAAAAAAGAAAACAACATATTGAAAGAGCTATGGGTGCAACGGCAGCCGGCAAAAAGCAAACCCCAAACGAGAAGAAAGCAAACAAGCAGCGACCAAAAATAAATTTAGGCCAAACTCAGGACACTGAAATTGGGGATACTCTTGCCGAGGAACAGGTTCCATGCCCTAACTCACTTTTGTGGGTTTAATTAAATTAAGAGGAACAGAGTTAGAGCAACGAAAGTAAAAAAATATGATAAGGTAATAAGATGCGCCCATGCTTTCTTAAAATCTTGTAAAAAAGCCAGAGAGACAGAGGATAAGAGAGAGGGAAAACGGTCAAAAGCCTTCTGCTCTCTTCAATAAAAAGTACGGGAACAGAGTTAGAAAAGCCAAAGAGACGGAGAGAGAGAGAGAGAGAGTGAAAACGGTCAAAGGCTTTCCGCTCTCTTTAATAAAAGGAACAGGAACAGAGTTAGAAAAAAGGATATAAAACATAAGATAATTAGATCTTAAAAACTTGTTGAAAAAACAGAGAGAGAAAAAGAACGTTCTTCCGCTCTTTTTAGGCACTGCTTATGTGCATTCTAGATTTGCCTGTCTGCATACGTGCAAGCGTGTGATACATACTTATAGATTTATGCTATTATTACTGTGATCGCGTTAGGTATCTTACTTATTAGCTTTTATTCTCTTTGGTTAGTTGGTATGTTCAGGAAACTAACAATCTTTTTCATATTCTCTTCCAGATTTATTATGTAAAACGTATTATATTCTCTTCATATAGTTGATAATACCTTTTGGCAAGGGTGTATGAAATAGAAGAGGAAAATGAAGAAAATGCGGCGACCAAAAAATGGACCAAAATCGATAAGAATGTAATTTGCCATAATTCACAGAAATTTGCTCGGCATATTGGCTTTCTCTCTTTCTTATTTTTTCCTCGTATACAAATACATATATTTTTTCATGTGTGTGTGTGTGGTGGGTTTTTATATGTGTTTGTGTCCTAACAACATCAACCAACAAACAACAACAGCGAGAGAGCAATGCCTGTGAACGAAGATGAAAATTATTAATGGCCAGGCTATTGGCATTAAAATTACACCTGCGAAAGAAAAAAAAAAAGAAGGGAAAAGGAAAGGAAAAGTCCTAACACTCACACAGATATCCTTCTGTTCCGCCCCTGAAACAGGATGCTATCCCCCGCTTTCTCTCTCTTATGCATTAAATTGACATTCATATTACTTATTTATGCATGGGAAATTAATTTTGATATGTTGATTTCTCGCATGAGCAAATCCAACATGCCGCACCCACATTGGTCGAAATGCAGGTGACACACAGACACATAAATATGTACACCTGTCCAAGCTGTCCACGATATATCCTGGCTGCTATATAGTATATAGTCCTCCATGTGGCTGTGTTTGTAGATAGTTCAAGCTTCCCGGTAGTCAAGTTCTTTGCTTTTCACTCTCCTAGAAAACCTACAAAGAACAGATTTTTGCCAAGAATATGATTAATAATAAATATTATAATTATAATAATTAATATGATAATTATTTCGAATGTTTTACAATGAGGTGTATGAAGTTCGCCCTTCGATTTCTATTATATATTTCATGATTCCTGGAAATTTCTCAGTTCTGCCTAACTTTCCACCTTTACAAACTTTAAGGGAAAAAACCCCCCTTGGGCATATTATAATTATTATTATTATTATTTTAGCTGAATGCTGATCAGTTAAGTGGGGCGGATGCTCGAATATTCAAAACACAGCCAATTTATGCACTTAGCCTCTGATAACCTGATTGGCCCGGGCACTCCATTTTCGATTCGTCCTGGTTGCGGCCCCGGGGCCATTTTAATCACTGACTTTGTCATTAGTTATGCACGAAAAAGCCAGCTCTCTCTCCACCCGGTAATGGTTGGATGGGGTTAGGACATAAATTGAAAGCCAGTGGCGGATATCTGCAACTTTGCTCTTTGTCTCCGGGAGTTTCTAGTTCGCTTCCGTTGCGTCAACTCATTGTGCGCACTTCCTGTCATCCGGTCGTTGCTGGCCAGGCTTTCAGCGGACTCGCAGCATCACTTACAGTTACAGGCGTAGTCCTTCGTCCTCCTCCTTACGCCCTCCTCCCACTGGAATCTAATTGTTTTTAATCACTTTCCAGTTGCCCAGGCTCGCCCGCAAAACGGCTCCGGGCGCACTTGGATTGGCAAAATAACGATTATACGTATAGCATAATAATTATCGAATGGGAGAGCAGAAGAGCTAAAGGCTCCTGGGTATCCTGGGTATCCTGGATATCCTGGGTAGCCAGCAACGGCTCATCGACTCACTGACTCACTGACTCTTCGACTCATTGAGCTTGGTTGCAGCCAGTGAATTTGAGAATTTGGTGGAAGGATGCCAAGTGCAACTGGCAGAATCCAAGAACCCAGCAAGGATAAATTCCTCCTTCCTGCTGCCTCTCTCTCCTTTGGCTTGCCGCCTTACGTTGTCCGCATTCCGTTGTTCGCATCTCGTGTTTACTTTGCATAACTCGAGTTGCTCGACCGAGTGTCGTCGTCCTTGTTGTCGCTGCCACTCTTAGTGGGGCAATTAAGCGATAAGCTAGCTAAATACACAGCACTCTTCAACGCCCCTCCCCCCAGGACACGCCCACTCGGTTTACGCCTCTGCTGCTGCTGTTGCTGCCTCTTTGGTTCTCGAAAAACTGTCAGGCGAAAAATTTGCAATGGAAAAGACACAACATTTTCGTCGACAACAAAACAACAAGAGAGAGAGAGAGCGAGACGCAGCGCGGAGATGAAGATAACCACTTGGAAACTCATTAGTTGGGAATTATAATTAGACAATTATTTGGTTTTTAATTTGTTCTTGTTGCGAGTATTATCATTATTGCCATAATTGTTGTGATTATTGCACTCGAAAGAGGCTGCCAGGATGCCAGGATGCTAGGCAGCTTGGCTGCTTGTCTGCCTGGCTGCCTCCTTGGTGGAATAGCAATAGTTACGCATACGCCATGTGTGCCGGCTTGGCTAATGCCCAAATGAAATGCCACTTAATGATTTTAATTAGTTGTCTAAACACTGTGCGCTTCTGCTACTGCTCCTGCTCCTGCTCCTGCTGATATTTGCCTCAGCCCATTCCTGTTGTCCAGATCTGAGGTTAGCCGGATGCCTTGATGAAGTGTTTGCTCCGACACCCAGGCCCAGCTTGGAGCTCGAGTCCTGGCTGCGATTCATTCATTTTGTGTGGTTTTCCGCAGCCAAAACGAAGCTTATGTCCTCGTCGAAGCCCCCTGAAGCTCTCCCGAAGGAGAAAGGAAGGAAGCGGAGCGGAGTGAAGCCCAGGCAACCGCAAGGCAAATGCGGCTAGGACATTAGAGCAGATGTTGTCCTTGCCAGGGCAATTCCCCCAACTCCTTTGCCCCTCCTCTCTGTGTGTGTGTGCTTACACTTCAACTCATTAGCGCGTAAAGAATCTTAACGCTTCAAAATGAATTAATTTTCATCCAATTTGGCGTTGTCACACACACACAAGCCCGCGGACTCGGAACGAGCCTGTGACGACGCTACCGAGGAGACAACCGAAATGAGCTCCAGCGGTGTAACGGCGTAGCGGGGGGAGGAGCACATTGTCGTCTTTTGGCTCATTATGCACCTGCCCCAGCAAGAGGCAGGAGTATCCACCTGCCCACCTCTGCCATCTCTCTACCATCACCACCTCCTTCCTTCCACTGGCAACCGCGTACTCGTCCTCGTTGTGTGCTCCACTCTTTATTATTTTTATTTTCGTCCTCGTTTCACTTCGCTTTGTTTAATTTCTGTGCTTTCTTTATTCTGTTCGCTGATTTTAAATTTCGCCGTGCTTCCAGCTCCCAGCTCGCAGCTTCCAGCTCCCTGCTCCTTGCATCCTGCTCACTGCTCCTGAACCGGCGTCCGTCCGCCTGTCAGCCCGTGTATCCGTTTGCCGCCGCCGCCGCCGCCGCCATGTGCGTGTGTGTGTGTGTGTTATTTAAATCCGATTTGAATAATTACAAATTTCAATTGTATGAAAAGCAACGGCAACGGCAGCCGCTGCCCCATGACAGCCGGCAATATGACGCCATATGGAAATGGCACAGCGGAGGGGTTCACGGGAGCAGGAGCAGCAGGAGGAGCAGGAGCAGGAGCAGTATTTACCGTACAATGGCAGCCATGGCAGCCCGCCGTCACACTGCGCGAAATTAGCTTTAACGCTGCTCACAGGTAATTGCCCAAAATTAAAGTGACAGCAAATGCGAATCAACATGAATTATGCAAGGATCTGGCCAGGGAATATTGGGTGTATTTTGTCAGGTAACAAATAGGGGATGTAAGCTGTACTCTAATGAGAAAACTTATACACGAGACTGTGGGGTTTTAAATGGTTTAAAGGGTTTTGAAAAAAGGGTAACAAATTACTTTAAATTAGTCATTAAATGAGAGAAAAAAAGAGGGTATATCCAAAATATTAACAAATATATATATCTTTCTATATATCATATATATCCTTATGTATATATACTGACAAACTAGTGTTATTTTTAAATGGTAAAGGTATCCTTGTGATTAGGGCACTACTTTATAAGTTTGTAACGTGTAACCTTACATTAAAATCAATGAAATGATCGGTTACTAAAGGTAAATCCTCTGAAATATATTTACACATTTTTTGATGGAAAATATATAGAAGTTAGAGGAAATTTCCCTAGGATCCAAAAGCAGATACTATACTATTCAACGAAATATTCGATATAAAAAAGCATAAACATCATCATGCTTTTTAAGTTATTATTTTTTCTGTGTTTTTATTATTAAAATTAAGAACCAAGATTTTTGACTTAAGAAAATTTTCAAAATGATTGGTTCCGTAGACATTATTCAATCGTGTACATCGGAAAATACTCATAACTTCGAGAATTTCGATATGATCGTTATTAAATTCTGACACAATATTCTTCAAATGTTAAAGAAATTGTAAAATGTATATATATTTTCAAAGATCAGAAATTATTTCTAGAGTCGGAAATGAGTGCTTCACAGCTTTCTGATTAAATTAAAAGCAGTCAGCAAGAGTATAAAAATAATAATACATATGTATATTTAATTGCAGTATTTTGCCTAGAATTTTTTATACTGCATAATAATAATATATAAATAATTTTAGTTGAAAATATGTTATATTTATATAATTGTCTTCGGGTATTTACGATTTAAAAACTAAATAGCAAACAATTTAAACCAAAAGTAACTTTAAATTTATATTTATGCTTTCAAGGAAATCTTCAAGTTCTCCCTCCTTTTTTTCTCAGTGTCGCTGCCTTTCACAGTCGCTGGCTGCGTTGACAACAACAACAAAGGCAGGGAACAGGAACAACAAGAACAACGACAACGGCTTCTGTTTCTGCCGAGTTAAAGATAAGATTATTACCCACCACACCCACACACACTCACACACACCCACACTAACGCACACACACACATTCTCTCTCTGGTGCCTTGCCTGCTTGGGATTTATTTTGGTATTTCGCATTTCGTCCTTCTTTTGGAGCTCCCAGCTCCCAGAGTTCCCACTTTCCAGTTCCCAGATCTCGATGACAGTCTTTTTTTTTTTTTTTTCGTTTTTTGTGTTCTTTTTTTATTTTATTTTATTTTTTTTTTTGTGTGGAGCGTGCTCATCCAACGCTCTGCGGTTGACTATTCCGACTTCGGCGGCTCTTCTCTGGCCTTTCATCACGTTTGAATAATAATTTCCCTATTCCGTGTGGTTCGCACTGAATCAATTGCGAGAGGCTCTGCCGGCAGAGAGTCAAGTGGTTTCTAAATCAACTGCGGACCAGCGAGGTCCGAAAAAGCCAAGGTTTTGATTCCTTAAAGTCGGTTTATTAGAGCTGGAAATAAATATATCTTTTCTTAAAAAAAATTAAAAAAATATATCGATTTTTTTATTTTTTAAATAATTTAAATCTTGTATGTATATTAATCAAAGAAATATCGATTTAAATCTATTAAAATCGCAAATAATTTCCATACTAAAATTTGTGTTTAATTATGTTAAAAATAGTTAAAATCTTGTATGTATATTTATCAAGGTTTTTTGTTTTTATTGTTCTTCACATTTTATCTATGATTATTTCATTTAAGTCATTAATTTTCGGTTTTCTTCCCTTTTAATATGTCTTTGGAAATATAACATTTAAGATGTTTAATTATAATTATATTTTTTTCAATTTTTCAAGCATTAATTTAATATAAATTTTTGATAAATTTGTAATATTTAATTAAATATAATAGATATAACATGTAAAGATTTGTACTTATCTTATCCATGTTACTTTCCAAGAAGCGTTGGAAGTTTTTCGATTAAATCGATTCTATAAATGTATATCGATGTATTGCATTAGTGAAAAAAAATCATTTAATCGATTATAGAATCGATTTTATATCCAGCTCTATTGGTTATTCTTAGGGCATTATTAAATGTGGTTTGTAATATGCATACTTTAGGCATTGTGTTTTTCTTTGCTTTCTTACAAATGAATAAAGTCCTATGTCATCAGCTTCTTAACTTTATAGGGAACTTATAAATGCTGCATATATGTAGGATTTATTAATATTTTTAAATATATATATATATTATCATATATAATGCTAATGCTAATGCCTTTCTAACAGGTGTCTGCTCTGGTTACCGTGCCTCTCTAATACTGAACATTGAAAATGCGCAAGTTCAATTATGTTAACTGCTTCCAAATCTAAGCAGATATCTTAGAGAAAGGACTTCTTTCCAGCCTGAAGGAGATCACCTCCTTCTCGTCCTCCTTGGGCTTCACACATCGCTAGTTGGAAACCAATTAGTAGCTGGACTCCCAAGTGCTGACCCACTCGAAAATGATATATGGCGAGCTCGGCTCCATTGCCACTGCCATCCCATCTCCATCGCCTTCGCCTTCTCCAGCTCCTCTCCGGGTACTTATCAGCACTCGGCCATCTGTTGGACTCCGGGTCGGGCATCGAGGACCTGGGGAGGCGGATGAAAGGATGCCCAAGTGGATGGGGACAATCTACTGTTAAATTACTTTAACTCGATTCATTTGCAATTGCTTTTTTTTTTTGGTTTTCGGCAGCGTCTATTTTTTTTTGTGTAGCTTTTATGGTCTGCTTTTTGTTAGATTTTTTTTTGTATTTTTCTTTTTTTGCGGGGCAGACACACACACAAAGAGAGAGACTAAGCCTGGCAGCGACAGGAGGAGATACCTGAACAGACTTTTCTTTCGTCCTGCCGTGTGTGTGCGGGTGTGCGAGTGTGCGAGTGTGGCTCGGTCGCTGGCTATGAAACAGATAAATTGCAAAAGTTTTCCCCAAATATTTTCACAAGACGACGGCAAGTCGCCGGCTAGGGGCAAGGAGGTAGAGCAGTGCTTTAGGCCAGAGGGAAGGTAGCGCAAAAATCTGCAATAAAATTTTACCAATAAACTTTAGACGCACACATGGATGGCCGTCCGACACAGATGCGGATGTGGATAGGGAAGTGAATAGGGATGTGGATGTGGATGTGGATAGGGATGTGGATGTGGCTGTGACTGTGGAATGCGGATGCGGACAGGTGGAACTTTTTCGGTGAACTATACTAAATTATTGTAGTTGCTGAAAAAGTTTTTGGCACCCCGCTCTCCAACTGGCTCGGTCCCCTGTCTGACACACACGCAAAGGGAGGAGGACGCGAGGAGGAGGACGCGAGGCGATGTTAGAACCTTTTGACATGGCAAGTGGTGCTTCTGCCTGCTGCTTAGGGTTCCTCCTCCTGCGAGGGAAGGGGGGTAGCACAGATAACATGTGGGGGCCATAAAATGCGGTGAACTAATGTTGCACCCACTTGCATCCTTCCCACATGGCTTGTTATTAACTTTGACTGCACTCGAAACGAAAAGCGAATCCTGCTGCTGCTGCTGCTCCAACCCCGCCTTTTGCTGTGACAAATGTGCCAAACTTGTCCCGCTGCCATGTCCTTACATATATGTATTTATTTTTATTTTATTTTATATATATTTTTTTTGGTTACAATTCGGGTTCCGGGGTCAACAGATTGTGGGTCAAATGTGCGCTCAAGGTCGCCGTTCTGGGCCATTCAAAGTTTGCATTCCCAGCGGCACAACTCCCAACACAAGGCCATCGAGGCAGGGAAGAGGGAAATGAGAGTGGAGTGTGTGGAGTGTGAAGAGCCTGAAGGACACAGCCCTAATTTATTGATTTGGGACCTGCAGCCTGTAGCTCGATTTCAGTTCCCAGATTTGTGACTTTTGTAACTGGCAACTAATTGTGGCTTTAAAGATCGATGCTTCGTCATAATGGGCTGCATTTCCGCCACTAACAAGTGTATCATTCGAAGGACTCGTGTGTGCAACTCGAAGGATAACGCGAGACGTAAACAAGACAGGACAGGGAAAGAGGCTCAAAGGAGAGCCGAGCCAGTAGAAAACTTTCTTTTGTTGGCAACCCGGGCACGTACGCTTGTGGATACAATATGTCATAGTGGCAGGACAGGACGACGGGGATAGGCAGCATGTGTTGCGATTCCTTTTTGGAGTGACATGGGAGTGGTGGTAATGACACTGGCGGCTCCGGCTCGTTGACAGCACTTACGATCCCAAGTGGAAGGCATAAATAACCGGGGAACGGGAAACGGGAAACGGGACACGGGGCACGGGGCACCTGGCCCATGCAAATCACCACTTGGCAGATCCTCGAGATCATCGCGAGTCCTTGCTGGCTGATGTTTATTGCGAGCTTCGCGATAAAGTTTCGCTTTCGCTTTCGCTTTCATTTGACCAGCCACTTATATCCCGATGTGGCCGAAAGTGTCGATAAAACTTTCACTAAGCCCCCATGTCCTGTCCTGGCCCGCCTCCTTCCTGTTTGTGTCCGTGTCCGCGTCCGTGTCCTTGCACCAATGGCCAGCTGACGAATTTGGCGCGCGAGTCACATTAACGCGGCTAATGGTGAAAGTTTTATGCCTGGCTTCGGCTTCATAATGTGCAACACTTGAGCAACAAGGGCGCCTGCTTTAATGCTTCACCATCGCCTCCTGCCTCCTGCTTCTGCCTCCTGCCTCCTGCTTTTGCTCCTGCTCCTTCCTGCGGGCAGGGTCCTTCCTGCTTTTGCCGCTCTTAAGAGAGCGCTTAAGAGAGAGAGAGCTGCCGGATGCTGGGGCCAGCACCCAACGGGCGCCCGTTGGTCTAACAGGACGAGAAGCAGCAGTAACAGCAGCAGCAGCAGTCAGCCAGGACTCCCCCCCTCCCCCCTTAGATGGTGTCTCCGAAGAGTAAACTTCGAAAGCCCTTCGCACGCCCAAGAAACCTACACTAGACCCGGCACAGCTCGGGCCTCGGCTCCGGTTCGGCACTCGGCTGCTGGTTCGGCTTCGGCTTTGGTTTCGGGGCGGCTTCGTGTCCTTTGGTCCTTCGGTCGGATGTTAGCGCCACCGCTGGCAAGGACTCGACAGTTGGTTATGAAATCTGAACGTGTTCGCACGTGCCGCACGGATCTCGCAGCAGCTAAAGCCATCAGTTCCACACACTCAACTCAGTTCCACACCAATCAGCACTTCAGTCGCATCGCCGCATCATCCCAGACTCTGGCCGCCAAGTGAAAGTGAGGATAGTGAGGAGACACTTGAACCGAAACGGAAACGGAAACGGACACGGAAACCGAAACTAAAGCTTCAACCGAAACCGAAACTGAAACCGAAACCGTAACTGAAACTGAAACCGAAACTGAAACTGAAACTAAAGCTGAACCGAAACCAAGTCAGGATCAGGGATTGGACGCATTTCACGCCAAGACTTTGTGTTGCTAAAATCAGTGTTTTTGTGTTCGCGCTTTCTTTCCCCGTACCACACGTCCTTAGTTGCCATACCAACGCTCATGTTAGCCAACTCAATCAACAAGCTGCACAACTGAGGTTGCAAGAAATTAGTATGTAGTTCGTTTCCAGTTTAAATCAATCTAAACAGAAATCCGTCGGCGTAAAAACAAAGTTCTTCTTCTTGGTTTTTTTTTCGTTTTTTTTTCAACATTTTTTTCGAGTTTTCAAAAAACAAAAATAAATAAATAAATAGAAAAGCAAAGTAAACAACAAAAAACCCAAGTAAAACCAAAATAAAGTTAGTGTTTATGTGTGAACAAAACAATTGGTGAATGAAAGCAGTTAAGCGAACGCCAGGACCAGGATCAGGACCAGAACCCGAGCTAGCTTCCAGGAGGAGTTCCCAGTGAAATACCAGAGACAGAGACAGAGAGAGAGCGAAAATCCTGTGTAAGTAGAGAATGCCGCGAATTCGAATTCAAATTACAAATTACAATACAATACAATTACAAGCACTTTTCCGTTCGTTGGTTCGTTTTTCCACTTTTTCCACTTCTCAACTTGCCTGCGATTCTTGGCATACTTTTGCGGGCAATCAAATAGAATTCCTGCGGAATGTAAAACAATATTGTAATGGAAGCCGCCTATAGCATTAATTTCTTTGATGACGACGAATTAAAGTCCACCGTCAGCCGAAAGTGGAATTGGTAGCAGACTCCTCCCGTATCCTGACGACAAATCAACAGCAGAAACGTCAATTTCAGTCCAGGACTTACACACACACACAGGACACGCACTCAGTGTGGCATTAACTCACAGCCAGGATGGGGGCCAACTGCTGCTCCCAAACATCTGTGGCTTGTGCTCAAGTTAATTATTATCAATTAATAGCTAATCACGATAAATGTGCATGAAAGCGTTTGCCCAAGGACACAAGGCGATACGGGATAGGGAGCCAAGGAGCAAGGAATAAGGGATAAGGGACTTGGAGCATGGAGCATGGGGATAAGGAATAAAGGATATGGGACACGGGATGTGTGGGGAACTAGGGCATTTAGGGCAAGGCAACAGGGCAGCAAGGCAACAAATATGGCAGCGACCTACAATCCAGCTTGTTCAGCATCCTGTTGATTTGTCCCACGCTGCGTATGAGCGATTGCAATTAAAAATAAAGCATACGCACTGTGGCCACAAATAGTTCAGACTTCATTTAAACACTTTAAGCTTATGGCACTGCTTTATTGGGTAATTTTTATTTAATTTATTGTGTTTTTTAATTCAATTTAAATGAAAGTGAAATGAAGTTTTTTAAAGGTTAATCATTGGGCTTATTTTCTGTTAATCTTTCAATATTTTTAGAAATGAACTGCATTGATTTTCTGGTTAGGCTTATTCAATTTAATATTTTCAATTCAAGTTTAAATAAAATTAAATGGAGTTTCTTAAAGGTTAATAATTTCCTGTTAATATTTCAATAGTTTTAGCAATGAGCTAATTTTCTGGGAAGCTTGTGTTTCTATTTTAATTTCAATTGAAGGTTTTTTAAACGTTAATAATTGTTATTATTCCCTCTTAATATTTCCATTAAATAATTCCAATTTAAACATAGATTCAAGATTAGATTGGTCTCCACTTTAAAGCCGCCTTAAGTGCACTTTTAATCAAAAGCTATTTCCTTTGAGATTCAATCAACCAAAGATTAATCCAAGTCACATTAGCGTTTATTAATTATCAATGTAATGGACCATTTCGGTTGGCTGTTATTATTGGCAAATGAACAATGAAGGCGCAAAATGGCCGCATAAAAGCGAGTATTTATGATCTTCCGCTGGCATTCCCATAAAATTCAATCAAAGTTGCAGTTTTTCTCACTCTCTTGGCTCTTGGCGGTGAGGAATGCCTTTCTTTGGCTTCGGCTTCGGCTTTGGCCAAGTGAAGTTCGTCCGTCGTCTTGGGCTTTGATCTCTGGGATGCCAGCAAAGTGCCCCAGAGATGTTGAACGCTTTTGGGGAACGGAGGAGCAGAGCACTCTCCATGGGAGTGGGGAAGTGAAGAATGCGGTGAATGGGAATTCCGGGCGGGGAGGTGGTGGACAACAATCGCATTCGCTGTTCGAGTGCCCTCAATAAACGACATTTTATTATTTTTTTCTCTCTCTGTCTCTCTCTGTGCTGTTTGCCAGCGCGCCCCTTCCGCAGCCTCAGCTGCTCATCCTGTCCGTCGTTCGGCATTCCGCGTTCCGCGTCCTGCTTTCGGTGTCCCACGTCCCGAGTCCTGCTCTTCCGTTACCCATTTTTCTGTTCGGTTTTGTACGCTTTTCCTGCTGCCACCTTATTTTTCTCCTCTTTTTTTTCTGTTACTTCCACCTCGCATCGTCCTTTCCTTTCCCTTTTATCGTTTCAGTTACAAAGCGGCGCGCACTTTACGCTGATTGCTCGCTGGCGCAATCGTTCCACAGGACATGGCCGGCTCTTCCTTTGCGCTCTCCTTTGTTTCCCCTCTGCGTCGCACTGTGTCCTGTGTGTGTGTGTGCAACTGGGCATCGATATCATTGGGTTTATTGTTACTTCCCTTTGCAATTATCCTTGTTAGTCGGCGCACAGGCAAATGCACAGTGGCATGGCTCGGCACTAACTTCATTTGCCTAGCTTTGGTCCTGCTGCTGGTGATGTTGCCGTTCCTGGTCCTTTGTACTGCTGTGTCATCCGACCCCTGGCCATTACAGCAGCACTCAGTTCGGTCCAGGAGCGCCTCCTGCGGTTTATGATCTCGCTGTGATGTTTTTTCCACCAAATTTTCATTCGTTGGTTAGCAGAAAAGCGCAAAGACTTCTCCCAGGCATCGTATTGGCCATCAATTGGGCTTCTTTTACGCTTCGTAACCACTCAGTACTGTGTGCATTTTTCACATAATAACTCAAGAGGCTGGCATTAAAAAATCGTCCTTTTAGGTATTAAGAAAGAAAGCTTGCTTCTATGTTCTTCTAAACAATAAAACAGCAGCAAGGGTTTTTACGATAATCCTTAAGTAGCCTGATAGCGGGAGAGTGTAATAGAGGATATACCTATCAAAAGGATAATAATTAAGCGTGAAGCAATTACCAGTTTGCTTTTAGAACATCACGTTACCCCATTTGTTGAACAAAAGGACACCTATGCAAGGCCAAAGAAGGATTAAGCGGAACAATGGCAATACGTTGCGGTTATGGCCCAACGTTTTGTTTTGTGTTGGTTTTCTCGCGCGGACAGTGCGCGCGGAAAGCGCTGACACAACGCAAACTCAATCAAACTGTCAACAGCAATTCGGTTGCCCCCTTTTCGTGGCCATGCCACGCCCATAAACAAAGCACACTCCCACTCCCTGCTGACCCTCTCTAACTGTATCTGTATCTGCATTTGTATTTGTATCTGTATCTATCTCTGTCGCCGCACACACCCAAGTAATAAAAGCGGAGGAGCATACGCGCGGCATTTAATTAAAAGCGTGCGAAAAATGCAACACTCGAAGGCCTTCGAGGCGACTCTGGCACTGCGGCACTGTGGCCACTAACCCACTAAACACCCCTCGCTGGCCAAAGGCAAACAAACTAAATTAAATTAATTAAAGCGAAGGAAAAATCCGTGCTGAAATCAGCGGCAAGAAAACTCAACTCGAGACTGCTGCTGTTGGAATTGAGTTAAACTTTGGCTCCGAGCTCCTTGCTCCTACGACAAGGATGCCTGTTGGCGGTCCGAAAGTGTTGCATACTTTTGTGTGCAGCGCAACGCCTTTTAATGTCCAGCGGAGCAAACTCCCGCATGCGGTCACAACCCCCGACTCCTGGCACCCTGGCATCCAGCATCCTGGCATCGCATTTTTTGCAATTAGCGGAATTGTTTCACATTTGCTTCACACTTCTCCCCGCACACCTACCTCCCTCTTCCGCCGCTCGTTCTTTTGCTGCAGTTTATCTGCGGTTGCCGCCCCCAACCCTGGGGTTTGTCACTCGGTTGACTCCCACTCTCCTGGCTGCTCCTGGCTGCAGGATCCAGTACCCAAGTATCCAGTACCCAAGTATCCAGTATGCAGCATCTAGTATCTGGGTGTGTCCACTATATGGCAGACCCGCGGGGAATGTGCAGCTAAATCTTTGAAAGTACATCTAAAAACGACGTGACAGCGGCAGGATATACAGGATATACAAACAGCTTTCTGCACTTTACTCTCTCCACCGGCTCACTCGACTCAGCTGGCTGCACTTTAGTGGATAACCCAGTTTTCTCCGCTTAAAAGGTTTCCCCATTTCGAGAGCTTTTCCAACCGCTTTACATAGGTGTCCCCTCGATCTGGCTGTGTTTCTTTTTTTTTCCATTTTTTAGTTTTTAGTTTTTAGTTTTTCAGTTTTTGTGTCTGTGCCCGAGCTCATTTTCAGGCATTTCCCAGTTTGTTAGTTTTGCAAGACATCAAACTGAGTCGGTTGAGCCGCAGCCGCAGCCGCTTTCCCGAGCAGCAGCGGAAAAGCGGCGGGAGGCGGGGAAAATGGAGAGGAGAAAGGGGGAAAAAAAATAAAATATGGAGAACGTTAAACAATTTTCCCTTCATCTTTCGTATATTCTTTTTTTTTTTTTGAAGGCTGCTAACGAGCCGCATCCGAAAGGGTGCACGGAGAGAAAGCCTCAATAAGTAAGCTTTGTATTTTCTTTTAAATAATAAAGAAAATACAATCAGATCAATGTTAAAAATCTCTTAGCCTTCCATCTGCTATTAAATTTGTTAAGAGGAAACTTCTTAATTTATTTTAATTTTTTCAACCAATTTGAACAGATTCTTCTGCACTTTTAAAACAATTTCAAGATTAAATACAGGTATTTCTCCAGACCTTTAATGCTTCTTTTGTTAAAGAAATTCTTGAAACAATGAAGCTGTTCATGGAAATTAATAGCGCTTTAGGTATTTGCTAGGAAAATACAAATTATAATATTTAACAAAAAAGTAAGCTAACTTTGGACGCACCGAAGTTTGTATGCCCTTATAAATGGCAATTGAAAAATTAATAAGACGGGTTTAAAAAGTTTTTTAATAAAAACTATTAGGTTTAGATGTTAGAAGATTCAAAACGTTTATTTCCGAATTAATTTATTGCGTAAAAATTAAAACTCCAGGCAATGCGGTTAAGAGTTTTATAACAGTTTATAATAGATCTCTGAAGCTCTCATAAAATCCTGAAAAATATGAGTTTTTTCTGAAAATGACACAATTCAAGGAAAAAACATGTATAAAATAATAAAATCAATAAATTAAAGCTGTTTTTTGCTTACCAGAACTACAACATTTTTACAACAACAACAATTTGTACACCAACAAAACGGTAACTTAAAAATATATTTAATCAAGAATAACTAAGTCAAAAAGGCATTAATTTTAATTCAGAAAATTTTTCTGTACTAGTTTTTATTTGGGTAACAAATCATCATATTGGATTTACAATTTTTCAAAACCAAAATATTGCAATTTCTGAGAATTTTAACGATGTAACTTACCCATTATAAAGTGTTGAAAAAATGTGAAATTTTTTGATGCTGTTTTTTTTTTATTTTTGATGCTGATCAAGACTTCTTCACTGCGTTCTGACTAAAATTATAATACTCTGAAAGGATATAAAAAATGGCACAAAGAAAAGGATTGGCTTTCAGATATTTTTTTCTCAGTATTTCGAAGCACCTCTCGAGCTACCCAAACGAGTTATGCGCATTTGGCCGCGGGCCCAGAGATTTGTGCTGCTCTTTCCTTTGTCCTGGGTCCTGCTGCGGCAGTTCCTTGAAGCGGCAGCAACAGCAGCAACAGCAGTAGCAGCAACAGCAGGTATCATAAACCTCAAGGCGTCCGTCATTTTGTTTACACAAAATCAAGGCGGAACGCCGCAGTCGGAGACACAATCGCAAACTCGCTGGCTAAAGGGAATCATGCCGACATTATGCCATTACATTTGCATAATTATCATTGTGCGGGGGAGTTGGGACCCGTGAGCACACACACACACACCCTATATAGTATGGTATATATGCTATATAGAGTGTATACACACACACACTCCCACACTCTCATTCACTTTGTTTTTCTTGAGTAAATGTTTGCATTTATTTGCATTTCAACGGAGTCAAATAAATATGAAAGCTCAGCACTTGCGGAAGAACACACACACATATACACACATCTACATTTGTGGAGGAAAAGCGGCGGAAAAGCGCCCGGGAAAAACAGCAAAAGGCTGCAGGGAAAGCGGGCCAAGCAGCTGTGAGAACTTTAAATTGAATTCAAATTGAAAAACTTTGCTCCTATGTCATCTGCCCGTGGCACATCGATAGCCATGACTCGAAGGGACTCGAAGGGGTCGGTCACCTGTTGCCCTTGGTCCTTGTACCTTATCCAAAGCGAGGGGATTAGTACCTGGAAAATGCAGTCATCTCCCAAGAGAAAAACGTTGAAAATAATTTTCATTTGAAATATATGTACTATTGTCTGGAAAATATTCTTTGCCAGAAAGCATAGATTTCCTTTGAACAGATTCTTCTTGACAATTAATGACTAACTCTCTTGCAGTCAGTCTTCTTAAAAAATGCTTTCATTCAGGAAGCCACGATTTTCTTGTGAAAGCTGAAAAAGTAAGACGATTCTTTTGTAAGGATATGCGCTCAAAGGAGTCAGTACTAATGAGAAAAAACCACAAAATAAACAGCAAATACATATCAAATCAAGGGATATGATTCCCTTTAACTGGACTTTTAATCTAAAAAAACCTAATTACTTCCAGGTCTCAACTGCAGTTCTCATTAAATAAAAAAAAAGCACATTTAAAACCCGCCGCAGATCATCATCAGTAGCAGCAGGTGCGCGCTGGTGCAGCAAAGGATTAGCGCTCAAAGGAAGCCAGTTAATTGAAATTGAATTAAAGAAAATAAACTATGTCCTTAATGCAATTAATTAATAACAAAAGGGAAGGCTTAACGTTTTGAAAAATCAAAAACAGAGAACCCACAAGTCACTAGACGTAAAAAAGCAGATAAAACATCAACATTATAAAGATGTAAAATATAATAATTAATATATATATCTATATCTTTGCCCCTTTAAAATCTTCTTTTATTTATAATTTTTTTGGGAGGAAAATAAAGGAACCTTCTAGTGTTCCAGCCTTTAGCTATCGTGTTTTGTGCAAAGGACAAAAAATGCCAAAGCCAGAGGCTACACATCCTGCTGGCACATTTTTTCGCACAGCACAGCAGCTATGTGAAATTTCGAATTAGGCAGCAGCTGCTTCCAGTAACTGGCTCCCTGCCCGAAATTCGAAAGAATCCTCGTCGGGGGAGTGTCCCCCGAAAAAAATGTGTGTGTGCTGTGTGTGCCTGCGCCGGCGGAGACTATGGAATGAAAATCAATGTCAGCCAGGCCAAGAGCCGGCTGACAAGTCACCCTGCACCCTGCTCCCTGCACCCTGCACACCCTTTCGAGGGTCAAGACCCCGCTTCAGTCCGGTCCGGTTCGACCCTGGTCAGTGGCCACTGGGGAATGGAGTGCGAGGAGTGGCCTACGAACATTGCCTACGAGGGCGTTGACAGGCGACAGGCATAAAAGTCAGAAACATTCGTGGCCCTCCACCCTTCACTCCACTCCACTGCACCTCGTTACGGGACGACAATGACCAGGTTCTGGGCACAAGCATCCTCCTCCTCCTCATCCTCTCCTCTCTCCGCATCCCGATAACATTTTTCGCCTTTTGCGATAATAAAATGAAAGCAAGTGCAATATAGCGACGACTATTACTCAGTGTTATGTCAAAAAATGCCGTTAAGCGAGAGTTGTTGAAAAAATGAGCTTATTGCACTTTATTTTTTTTAAAGCCCGGAATGTTTATCGTATTTATCGAATAATATCGAAAATAAAAATAAAAATCTACGTTAAAAACTGATAGAAAAACGACAACCTTATATTTAATAAAGCCAGCGTCATAAATCCATTTGATTTATTTTTTTGTTATTGAAAAATAAGCTTATTGCATTTCATTTTTTAAAACACGGCATGCTTATCGTATTTATCGATTAATATCGGAAATATTGCTTAAAGCTTTTGATCAAGACTAATGGCACTGTGGAATTTATCGTTAAATACTGTTGGAAAAAGTTATCACGGACTTAAAATATAATATGTATTTAGTTTTAATAAAGAATGAGCCATAAATCGATTTTATCATCAAATGCATCGTAGTATTCAGCTTTTATAGTTTCTGAAATCTGTTGTTTCCTACGGACAGACAGACAGTCAAATAGACATTAAATCTGTGGGTGATGCTGATCAAAAATGTATATGCTTTATGGGGCCAGAGATGCCTCCATAAACTATACAAAGATATATATTCGCTTTTAGTTCTATCGTTTAATATCGATACATTTTTATGCTCCTGCAGAGAGTATTATCTGTATCAGTATCAACAGGCGAGTCCCTCCAGCCAATGACAACTCTCTTTTTCAAACTTTTATAAGCGGCTACTAATTAAAATGATCGAAATTTGATTTTTATTTTACATAATTTTAACATTTTATATTTCGTATGCAGATTTATTTACTTTCTAAAAATTAACAGAAAACAAGCTTTTTGAATTGAAATTAATGCGCTTTTTAACCAAGTTATGCTTTAACTTTCATTTATAGAGTTATCAGAGAATTATCGATAAATATTGATAAACAGAATGGAAATATTTCGGGTGTTCTTGAGGGCATAAGATGGCCAAATATTTAGTGTTTGCTTAAAGTTATATATATTCAAATTTGCCATCAGAATCCTTGTTGAATAATATACAAATATTAAGAAAATACTTTCATACAAATTAAAATCTATAGATTTTTCAGAATTAACGAAACTTAGAAATCAAAATCAATACTTTTTTCGAATAATTATGATGCTGGCGGGCCATCTCTAGCTCCAACTACGATTCGTGTGGAAACAAAAGGGTTTCCGGAATCGATTACATGATCTAAAGCAGGAGCAGGAGTTGAGGCTGGATCTGGGGCTACCCTCCGGGCTGGAACTGCAACTAAAACCGCTCCATTAATTTATAATTGGGAGCGGTAAACACGGAGTGGGGCTCATCGCCAATTAGGGCCGCGCAAGGCGCTCCCCGGCAGCAGGGTCTGTGAGTCTGATTTACAATTCTGTGCCGCGACTCTGTGTTTGCATAAACAATGCCACAACCCCCCCCCCCCCCCCCCCCCCAAACACACACACACACATTGTTCTCGCTCATTTTGGAACATTCAGACGATTACCAAATTGGAAAATGTTACAAATTTTTGCAGATTAACAGCGGCAATAAAGACCCCAGCCAGTGTCTGTGTGGCGGCAATCAAATTCAGAGCTTTAGACCCGCTCTCTCGTGTCCTGCAAGCCCGACTCTGACTCCTGCACCAGCACCAGGACCTCCCTGTGTCCTCGTTTCGCGCAGACACACACACACACACACACTCGCACGCACACAAACACTTGTTGAAAAATCATAAAAATTTTATGTACTTAAAATTTTCATAAAGCTGCCAAACAATGCCCAACATCAACAGTAATATCAACAGCAGCAGCACATCGTACGTCCTTCGTACACAAAACGAAACAAAAGCGAGTTGCGCAAAAATGTTAAAAACTTGCCAACAAGTTTCGTCCTCGCAGGGTATAGCCAGCCGGCACAAAAAATATCCTGGCAAGCGGGCAGTCAAAATTTGTTTAAATGCAATTTTGTGGCTTTTACTTTTTTTTTTTTTGTATTTTGAATTCTTGCCGTTGGACAAGGAATTTCAGACAAGATTTAGAGCCATAAATTGAACGTTAAATCGGCGAGAAATCGGGGCAAGTGGCAACTGAAAAACAAGCATAAACAAGGTGCAGTCAAAGTGAGCAGAAAGGAGCAGGATAGAGCAGGAAAGAGCAGGAATGAGCAGAATAGAGTAAAAAGGAGCAGGAAAGAGCAGGAAGAAGCAGCAATTTAGTCATACTTTCTTTTTTTATAAAGAGCAATCATAGTCATTATTTGGGAAATGAATATTTTGCAAATGTCAAATAAGTACTTTGCAAATGTTAAATAAATATTTTGCAAATGTTAAAAGCTTCATAGATAGTAGCTCTGTGACTTGGTAACATTTTTTCTTAAAGTGCAGTCCTGCCCACTAATTAAATTCACAAGGTTTGTGGAGCCCGTAAATACAATACCTACGATGGCTTTTGGCAAATAAAGTATACGCAGCTTGCTTTCAATTATTCCTAAGCATTATTTCTCCGAGTTGAACCGATTTCTGTGGAATGTATGTATATACACAATGAACTGGCACTTATTGTGCAAATAAAAGTGGGAACCCCTTTTTTCGACCACTCAAAATGGCAACATTTTACGGCCCGAATTTAGTGCTAATTATTTGACTAGATGTTGGCAGCTCGATATCGGCCATAAATGGGCATTAACATGAACATTACTCTGTATTACTAGAAGCGCAATCGAGGGAGTACGAACTACATACTAGGTGCTCCTTGTGGCTGTGGGTGGGGCTGATCCTTGGCGGGTATCGTGCATCCATCGCATAAATCTCGAGCGATGCGTGCGTGCCGATAACGAACTAAGTGCAAGTTCCATTCGCTAATTGTTGGCCATGTTTTTGCTGACAATTCGCTTTTGGTCAAATAATTCATGCAAAACTCAAGGAATTGTCACGCAAAGAGCTCGAGACGAGGAGGAGGAGGAGAAGGAGCAGGAGAAGCAGGACGACCATGATGATGATGATGACGATGGGACGCTGCTAATTAATTAATTAGCCCCTCCAGCGGGGCGTGGCCAGTGAGCGGTTTCGTGATTTATGATAAGAACGCCAAACACTTTGCGCCCCGCGCTTCCTTTTGTTGTAATTTTTGCGATTTTGTGAGAATTCCTGCCTCCCGCCGCCGCCGCCGCCGCCTTGTTGCTTCCAACACGCAAAAGTGACATTTTTATTGTTGGCGTTTTGCATGTCGCGGCGGAGGAGGAGGAGGTGGAGTCCTGCGAGGACCGGGAGGACCGGGGCGCGGCGCTGTATCATCATTAGGCCAACTCATTTTGTATCCTGCGCAGCGTGGGACGCGTGCATCATGTTGCAAACGGAGAGAGAGACGCCGCAACGGGAGAGCCTTAAGGTGGTGGCCCATGTTGACGATGCTAATTAGCCTCCGCTCCGTCATTGTCCTCTCGGCCTTAGCATCTGAATGGGCTGGGAGCTGGTTATGGAACCAGCTGGCTACCCGAAGGACATTCCTTGTCCTGCGAAAGTTTTGCAAGCGGGCATAACAAATGATCAGCGGAATGAGACTTTTATTCCGATTTTTCATTTGCCAGAGTCTGAAGGTATTACGCTTCCTTACTCCTTCGATACTTTAAGTTTCCTTTGCTGCAAGCAAGGTTCTTATATATTATTTTTGAATATACTCGTTTTCATGTTTAAAGCTTAAAGCTATTCAATATAGCTTTCTATTTCTGAAATTGTCGTTTTATATTGATAAACTTCTGGCCTTTATTTGCGTTCCGAAACTATTCACAAAAGCCTAGGCCTTCCGGACATTTCCGCTCAAGTTATTGTTTGGCTTCGATGGCACAATTTTTAATGGATATGAAACCGTGAATAGAATATGAGTAGCAAAGAGTCATTTGCATACAAACTATATGCCAAATGCCTTTAGAGGATTAATTGCTGGCTTCATTGAGCAGAGACCGTAATAGTTATAATTTTTAAAATAAAAATCATACAAAAAGAGTTATTTTATAATTATAATAACGAGTATTCTTCAGTGGAAAGCAGAGATCCTAACTGCTAAAATTTGTAAAATAAAAATCAAACAAGAGTTATTTTCTAATTATCAATTTTCCAATTTTAATTTTTTTTTAAGTGAAAATAACAGTTATTCTCATATTTTTATTTTTTAAACTTAATATAACAGTTAATCCCCAATTTTTATTCTTTAAAATTTAAATATAACAGTTTTTCTCAAAATTTTATTTAAACAAATTAAAAATAACAGTTATTACTCGACTTTTATATAAAAATGAAACAATATAAGAATTCTACAATCTTTGTTAATAAAAAATGTAATAACAATAATTAATTTCAATTAAAAAAATAAAAATTACGTAAACCAGTTTATTTTGTTACTAAATCGTCAAAAAAATGAGGTTTAAATAAAAATTCCCCTAACAAGTTTATCTAGTTACTAAATACTACTAAAAAAATGCTATACCTAATTTTTTTAACTTTCCAGCTAAATTTTAATTTAAATCCCAACTCTTATTTGCGATCCCTGAAAAGTAACACCAACAAATAAATCATTTTAATAAAAAAAAAATGCTGTTAATTGCATAATAAAACTTGCCAAAAGGTTATAGCTCTTATATCAAAAGTGAAGTTCCTTTTTGTAAGGACAGCGGCTCCTCGGCTTATCGCGCTCCCAGCGCTGCCCATCGCTGTCCATCCCATATAATCTGCCAGTCAGCAGTTGTAGCTGTCTAATTCTGCCCTGTCAGTTGTCCCATTTTCGATTTACCCCGAAACCTCGCCGAGTTCTTTGTGTATTCGGTGGGGTATCATCATCAATCGCAGTGTCTGGCGAAGTTTTTCGCCAAGCTTTTCCAGCCACCTGACTGACTGCCCCCCCGAATTTCTTTCTTTCGTCTTTAAAATATTTTCGGAGCTGCTGTGTGTGCCCAAAAATACACAAGACAACAAAACAAATGGGCCGCAGAAACATCAAGGGAACGGGAACGGGAACGGGAAGGGGAACGGGAACGGGAACGAGGCACGCACAACAATTTGCTGCCTCAGTTTGAGTCTGAGTGTGGGTGTAGATGGGTGTGTGTGGGTGCTGTGTATAAGCAACTGCGAAGGGAAAATAAACAAAAGCTCTGCTCGGCTATTGTTTGCTTAGGAGCACACACACAAATACAAACACAAACACACATACACAGGCTCTCTCTGGAAAATTCATAATTCTGCGAACCACGCTGCGTATACGTAATGATGTCTACGCTTGAAACGCGCGGCCAGAAAATTGTATGAATAATAATAATAAGAACCAAAAATTGGCCTTCAAGTGAAACGAAATGAAATTAGACAAAAGTTCTGATGACTTTTCTGCGGCCAAAAAGGAGACTCTTGGTGAAGAGTCCAAGAAAAGCGAGAAAGTGAAGAGAGAGAGAGCCTCAATTTGTCAATTGACGCGCATCCAGGCGCTGGCAGCTCCTTCCGCCCGAGTGCCCCTCAATGCCAGAATGCCAAGTCAATTTTCATAGACATTTTACTGCAGTCCATCATTCAGCCCCGCCCCTCCTCCATCATTCCAGTAGAAGCAGTTCTCCCTCCTGTCCCTCTCCCTGTCCCATTGCTATTTTTCCCCCCTTTCGCAGCATCCTTTGGCACGGTCTTTAGAGTCTTTCGAGTCCATCTGGCTGGAATAAATACATTTGCTGCTGCCCCAGGTCCTGGTCCCTCGCTGGCTCCTCTAATTGAGGCCGCATTGTAAACGCCTTTTACGAATCGGGGGGTTTGAGTTAGCAATCGCTGGTTGTGGCCAGGACGGCCAGGTCCTGCTGTTCCTCTGAAGGAGCAGACAACTTGGCCTCCTCGGGCACAGGGAGCTCTGGGTTCTCTGCCTGCTGCTGCTGCTCCTGCTCCTTCTCCTGCTTGCCCTGCTCCTGCAACTGCTTACGGTTTTGCTCCGCCTTCTGCTTCAGCATTAGCTTCATCTTTTGCTTCAGTTTCTGCTTGAGCTTCTGCTTCTGCTGATCCTGCTGAGCCGCCTTGTCCTGGCCCTTGATCCGACGCCCCGTCTGCTCGCTCCTCTTGGCCAGAGGGCGACGCTTCTGCCTGGCCATGCTGGAGTTGGCTGCGGTCACCTGCGGCTCCGTGGGCTCGGTGGCCGCATAGGCGTTCAGCCAGAGCAGACCGGCCAGCGAGGTCATCACGCCGCGCATGAAGGCCTTCTCCAGGTAGTGGGACAGCTCCGTGTTCAAACCGCCGCCGTAGGTGCGCAGGCCCAGCATGAGGCACCTGTGGACCATATGCTCGACGCGGAACCATAGCCACTGACCCAGCACCTCCATGAAGGCCACGCCCAGAACCAGCTCCACAAGGAAACCGATCAGCAGTCCCATCCTGCGGCGGTATCTCGCCGGCAGGAGCTCCTGGTCGTACAGGAAGTGCAGCATGGCACAGTAGGCAATATGCCGGGCGAACAACGTGTCCGGCAGCATGGGGAGCTGCTCGGTGTTCAGGAAGCAGCTGCGGCGCATCCCAAAGTGGAGCACGCTGGCGATGATCAGCACCCAGGCGGATGTCATGCTGGTGTCGTCTTCTGGTTACTCGAAATTTCCACACCGAAACCGAAATTTGTGTGAATTTTTTCTCACTGCAATTTTTTTGGACTCTCAGCCGGAATTTACGAGACCGAAATAGATGTGATGTTGTTCAACTGATGACTTACAGTGTTATGGCTTATTCCCCCCCGAAGGTTCTGTCAGTGGTGAAAGCTGAGAGCTAAGAACTATATTACGAGGACTACTAGGTTTCAAAATATACAAGAGTAAGAGAGGAATACAGCTAAGCTAGAGAGTCCTTCAAGTACAGCTTCTGCCTTTTGCAATTATCATTTTCATTCCATTCTCGATGACTTAATACGCTTGCTGAAATCCTTGAGGAAGTGAGGAGGAAAAGAGGGAAAAGCCAGTCCCTCTGGCTAATTCTTGGCTAAGCCATATTTCCAATTAATTGTAATTCGGCCTGGCTTGGCTCCAGACAATTTGCATGCATTTTTCAGGGGGTTCAACCAAGTCATTAGGGGAACCCCCCAGTCCGACCCGCCTAATCCCTTGTCACGCCCATTTATGTCCATAAATTATGCAGTCAACCTCTGATGCTCATTGACCCAAAGGCAACCCTCTCCGCAGTCCGCTGTCCGTCCCGCTTGGTTGTCGAAATGTTATTTCTTTGCCTTTTTTTTTGGCTCATTTTTATTTTTTGGGGCAGGGAAAACCGTTTGATCCCTTCCGGCTTAGCTGGGGACTAAAAGTAGAGCAGGACGAAAATAAAATTAAAAAAACAGACTGACAGAGAGAAGGGAAGGATACAGGGACAGGGACAGGGAGACAAGTCAGCGCCAGAGACAACTTTAAATTTATTACAAAGACCCGATAAAAGCCGAGTTCAAGTCAAAGACAAAATTATTTATTTGCCTTTAATGTTGCTTCTTCTTCTGTGTTTCTTTTTCTTTTTAGGCAATCAGTTGGGGAGAATGGGGAATCCCCCAATAATAGTCGACACAGCATAAAGCAAACTTTATTTATTCGATATGCAAGGGATGCTGCTTTATGCCTTATTTTATATTTGCGGGGGGGACTTTGATTAGAAGGACATCCAGCCGAGTGAGCTCCTTGGAGGACAGCAGCAGAAGCAGCAGCAGCAAATGTCTATTGAAAGCTTCCTCCTCGGAGCACGTACAATGGGCCAGGACAGCCTCGACCTCTAACCCCTGGCACACACACACACGAGACACTATTTGCTTATGTAGATTTCGAGCAACATTCCGCATTTATTCGCTGAAGAAGAAGGGTTCGGAGTTGGGAACTCGGAACTGATATGAAATATGAGATATGCGAGAACCTCCTTTGTCTCTGTTCGTTTTTTTGCCTCTTTTTTTGCGTATATATTTATGTTAAATTCATGATATTTAAATTAGTTAGCCAACAGTTTGCCCGGGGTCCCTTTGGGGGTGTGTGTATGGTATGTGTGTGTCTGACCTTTGCCCCCTGAGAGGCCCATCCTGCTGCTTCTGCTTCTGCTCCTCCTCCTGATGCAGTGCGGCCAAACATTCAATTATGAGGCCTGGCAAACTGCTCGAATCTCAGTTTGTGACTTTGGCGTTGGCTTTAGCTCGTCTGCCATTAGCATTTCAAATGCCAGTCAGCCAGGATGGATGAGGGGTTCCGGCGGGGATCGAAAAGGAGCGGGAGCAGGAGCAGGAGCCAGAGCAGAAGGATCCCGGATCTGGGATCTCTCTCAAACTTTTGCCATTTGCCTGCGAGCAGCGGCGAACGACAAACGACAAAGGGCAACGGCAAACAGGGAAATTTTGGGGTGAAAACCAAGGGGGGAAAGTCTGGGGGGAAAACAGGGAAAAGTTTGCTCTGCCATCACACGTATGTATCTTGGCAGAGTGTGTGTGTGCGTGTGTGTGAGTGTGTTGCATACATTATCTCCCCCTCTCTGTCGCACTGGTCAAGTTAATGAGTTTTCCTGTGGCTTTTCCACTTTTGTTCCTAGTCCAGCGTGTGTGTGTGTGGACTTTTGCCATTTGACAGATCAAAGACCCACTAATACACAAACAAACAGCACTCACACTCACACACACACACACCATCTATATACACACTCGCACACACTCAGATCGGATGCCGCAACGGAAATTGATATTTAATTAAAGTTCTCGGCTTTTGTCATTGGCTTTTCTTTGTCTTCCATTTGAATTTCCCCCAAAAGCAAAATTGAAATTGCATAATGTCAAATTGATGGCCAAAAAGAACAGGGCTTTAACCGTATATAGAAGAATCTATACATAAAAATATATAGAAAATAGGGGGTTTAGTGTCAACCCAAAAATAAAGCAAACTTCAACTCCTAAATGGGTGCAAGCTCAACTTTAACTGGAATTTTTCTTGTGAAAAATCAAATTCAAATTTATTATAGAATTAATTTTTTTCTGATTTTGGTAAACCCAAACCTCATGTCCTGCAATGTCCTGCTTTGTAAGCTTCAAAAGACAGTTATTTCTGACCTTGCTCACGGTTTTCAACTGTAACGAAATTTTCTGTTAGTTGGAAAACAGCTCTTTTGATACGAAAATATTCCAAATTAAGGATAAATTTCTGTGAGTAGAATTTAGCACTTTCTGCCTATAAATAGTACTCATACACTGATAAAAAAAAGTTCAAGATTTTTGGTCATTTTGTATGATTTTTAATGATGACTTTTAAAGGTAGCGCAAGATATTTGTATCTTCATTTAGGACTGATTTTTCTTCTTTTTTTTTAGGTTCTTTTGTGTTTAGGAGAAGCCTTAAAACTTGTGTTTCTATAATATTCAGTTTTATATTTAGATTTTTGTTTTTAAAGTAAAATTTTAATTTATAAAAGCACAAAATCTGAAAAGGAGATTTCTTTCTGTTTTATCAGTGTACATATAACCACCTCCATCTACATGTATTAGAGTTTTGCAGAGCCAGGACTCTAGGACAGGACTCCGACTGTCCTGGGAGTTGGAGACAAACTTTATGGCTTTTATCTACACTCAAGTTTCGGGGCGAGTCGGAAAACTCAAAGCGTCGAACCTGCGCCGCCTCGGAAAAGCCATTTCCTACGATTGCCGTCGCCCTACGGAGGTCACCACCCACTCAACCGGCACCCACTACCTCCTCTTCGCTCATCAGCTGACAGTTTGGGCTTGAATTTGAGTTTTTAAACAGGCCTCACGGCCAAATGCATAAATATTTCCAAGGCCCCGCCCCTTTTCCGTTGCCTGCCGTGTTCTTTGCGCCTCCGCCTCGTTTCCTGGCAGCCGCGTGAAAAGCTGAAACACGGACATTTTTCATATAAATTTATTTGGGAGGCTGGCCATGTTGCCGGCTACATTTGCATATTTGCAGCAGGACTACAGGACTACAGGACATCAGGCCAAAGCAGCGCAATGCTAAAGTGTCATAAAAATTCTACAACCGAATGAGATGAAGTCAAAAAACAGCAAGAAAAACAACAAAAACAACAAGTCTGGGAAGATAAATATATAGGCAATAAAAATGTTATACAGCAGCAAATGCCGTGACAACAGACGATGAGCGATGAGAGAGAGAGAGAGAGCGGAGGACATTGGCCAGCGGGAACTGGAAAAGTTTCGAAATGATTAAGGACCTTCTTTGACCAAAGCAAGGCGGACTTTTGGGGATATACATTTTGGGGCATAATGCCTACTAAGCCATCTGAAATTATTCAGAAACGTAACTGAATGCAAGGATGATATGGGATCTAAGGATCTGACAGTTGAAACTTGAGATTCTTTAGGGAATTTGGGAAAATAAGCTGCCTTTCCTCTTAGTTACCATTATAATATATTCGTAAATGATATATTTAATATATTTCTCAACAAAAGTATAGAATTTTCAAACCAGAAAACTGGAAAACCCAGCGACGATGCAATAGCTAGTCAAATGTTTATTTACGAAATGGAAATCCGTGATGTATAAGCATCCGGTTTGGTCTGGTCTCTGGTTCCCCCGATTCCCAATCCCCAATCCCCAATCCCTGATGTTTTGTTTAATCATTTTTCAGCGTTCATTCTGGACTAGGAGTCGACGACGTGTCTGGCTGTTTGCCGCTTTTCCGGATTTTTGCATAATGAAATTGGGACACGGACACGGACACGGACACAAAGTGAGCTGTGCGAAGCTGGTATCATCGAGTTACAAATTCGTTTACGTTCGCGTTCGCGTTCGCTTTCCCTTTATCGCTCTCACAAAGTGCCGAAAAACAGCAAGGAAAACAACAACAACATTTCGTAGGTTTTTCCTCGCTTATTTGTTCGTTTTCCCTTTTCGCTCTCGGGTTCGTTCTTTTTTTTTGTTTTGTTTTTCGTGGCAGATTGCGTCAGATATTAAATTTATTTACGCGAAATTCGCACTTCGGGCGCTCTCATATTGCTGGAAACAGCATCGCGGAATACGGGTGCCAGGTCCCAGGTCCCAGGACCTAGGTCCCAGGTCCTAGGTCCTAGCTCCTAGATACTCTAGCCGTAAAGAGAAACCCAAAACAGGAAACGGCCTGTTCTGGGGAATCGCTCCAATGACAGCCACATGATATAGAGCCAAAGCTTTGTCTGCCGGGCGAAATCCCTCTTCCAGGAAGTTTTTCTCTTCCGAAAAAAGCCATAAAAATAATGCGATGGCAATGGCGATGATGCCGAGAGCTGCTTTTGATAGAATCTGACATAATGAGTAAACATTATAAGCATACGCACGAGTGGGTATGGATTCCCCATTAAGGTTAATTAAATATTCCAAGGGGAAACTTGGTCAGAACAAATGGAGTTAATAGATCTTTTTTAGGGATATTAATAAGCTGCTAATTGTGGGATCATTTTGAAATAAAATAGAAATACTTATATAGTGCAAAACCTTTACAGATACTTAAGTAAATGTGGTATTTAGAGAATTTAATTTCCTCTAAACTTTACCAAAAACAAATCATCAAGTTTTAATTTTTCCCTACAAATATTTCACCATTTTCTGAGTGTCCCAAAGTGGCTAAAGTACCTGAAATATTTCCAGCAAGTTGGCCCATGCAGCCGAAGTACCCTTACCAAGTGCATTTACACACAAAAACCGAAACAATGCTGGCAAAAGGGAGAAAGCCTCCTGTTTCCGTTTATTATTTTTTTTTTGTTTTGTTTTTTGGTTTTTTTTCTTCCTCCGCCTCCATGTAACGCATTGTTGGCGTTGTTTTTGGCGCGGAGGATTACCAACTCAAAAATGCAACCATTTGCATGTGTTTTTTTAGTGCAACAAAAAAAAAAGAGGGGAAGTTTCGGTACTCGCCCGCATCCTGGCAGGAGAGGTGGCTTACGTTTCAATTAGACCCTCAAACAAAGGGCCCTGATCCGACTTGTTAGCTGCTACTGATGCTGATGAGGAGGCATTACGAGCAGAAAGGTGGATTCCGAATGAGCCAGTGTTGTTTGTGATCCTCGAGGGCTAAGCCTCCCACGTGAGCAGGTTTTGCAGATACAACTGAAGAGGAACTTGTCTGGATTTTGCCAGGATACAGAGGATCGGAACTATAGAAGTACCGGAATTTAAAGGAGAATGCAAAAGGAATACGTATAAAGCTGACCAGTAATGGGCATGCAAAATGCACCCATGCTCCGGGGCTAATTGAAACGTTGCCTAACAGAACCCATTTCCAATTTAAATGTTTCCATTGCCTGGGCTTAATTTATGGCTGCCGGAGGACTGAAATATATACAAATATATATTTTTGGAAAAGCATATTAAACACGCCCAGTGGCGACACACTGCCAGGCTGTACACACTCTGGCATCCTGACATCCTGGCAGGACATGGGCATAAAACTCTAAGAACAAGTTGAGCTGGCAGTGACGTGAGCGGCTTTCGTGCCCCTTTTGAGCCTCCTCCTGTTCTGTTTTGTCCTGTCTCGTGTCTCCTGACATGTCCTCGTGGAAAATGGCTGTCAGATTCGCTTGCAATTTTTATGATGACGTCGCCGAGTGTTGCGATCCCTGAATTACATTTCCATTTGTTGCTCTCTCTACTTGCAGGCCAAACACCTCGGCATCCCTGGCTTGGAGCGACATCGACAGCAGCGAGGATTCAAGAGACTGGACACCTCGGTCAGCAGGACGACTGGTCGGCCAATTGGTGAGCACTCTATATACACACACACACAGTCTGCGGCTAAACAACTTAAGTATTCAACTCGTTGCGGGGTTAATTAAAATACAGAATACACTTTGACAAAATGCCATTTAATCTACTCCAGAGGCAGGGTCCGAAAAAGCAGCCGGCAATTAATTATGCGCATATTTGTGGCCTCAGCAACAATAACGGGGGCCAAAAGCAAAAATAAAAAGGCTCATTGTGATTTGCATTTCCCAGCCGTCCGTCCCGAGTGCCATTTATGACAGATTTCTGGGGAAGAACAGCAAACCGCGTTCTGGTTTTTCGGGGGGCTAATGCGCTGGGTGGCCATCTATTAATTACAACAACAATCTACTGCTAATCAGCCGCCTTTTTTGGGAGGGAAAAACCTGAAGAGGGCAAACCAACAGGATTAAATCGTCTTCGGTGTTAAATGAGCCGCTGAGTCGCATAATTTTCCAAACGGTGACTGTACCTTGCGGTACATTCAAGGGTCACAGTCAACTTCTAAGGGTGACCTAAGGAAAACAATGGCAGAGTCCAGGCAAAACAGAAAACAAAGTGTAAAGAATTTGCGTTTTTACTGCAAACAATTTGAGCTATAAATATTCAAGCATGAAGTTCCTAGTCAGAAGTACAAACTCACAGGAAGGACACTCGCAATTAAAAACATGGTCTTATTAATGAGCTCAAGGTTTCCAAGTGAATAAGCTTTCACCGGTCAGTGTAGATTCTGTTCCCTGACAACTTATTATCCATAAATCCTTCTATTATTTTCTCTTTGCTTCGAAAACCACTCAATTAGCCTGATGCCTTGATTAATTCACAATTTGCCGGAATCAATCCCGCTATATGTTATCCTTCGACATCAAATATTCATGGGGCGTTAATTGGGTCGCGGCCTTTGTGGCAGATCGTATCGGCTTTTGCATTATTAAACCGCTACTTGGAGCAACTAATCAAACTTATGCAATTATCGCGGTTGACTGCCCAACTTAATGCGCATTTATACGCCGAAACAGAACTGAACCAAACCGAACAGAACAGAACTGGCAGGGAATTAAGAACAAAAACCCAGATCCAACAAATTAAATTCGACAGCTTGTTTCAACACAGGACGAGGAGGAGCAGGAGCCGCACACAATACCATATCCTGTTTATTTCCATTTGCTTTTCGTTCCTCCATGGAATTAAATTTGCACAAAAATCTCTAATTGCATTCGCCGTCCTGGTCCTGGTCCTGCTCCTGCCTCCGCTCCTGTGTTCGTTATTGTTATTGTTGTTCCTGCTGACGAAAGGATAATGTTGTGCGCACTCTGGGCGCAAATTTGAATTCCAGGCAGCCGAACAGATCAAGTGAGTTATTCACACATAATTGAAGATAAACAAGCCGCCTGATGGATGGCTCTTCGCTGCCAGACCGACTCTGTGGCATCCATCAACTGACCGAACCGGCATTCAGCTCAGCTCAGTTTCTGTTTTCCACTCATTTCGGGGGAAATGTACAGAGTGGAAATATATATCGGAAATATAGTACTAGGGGACACAGATTTCTAGATCATGAATTATAACTGCTAGTTTGGGACAATATTAGCTGTAAGATGGGTAACCAGGCGTATTTTGTCACTTTAGACGGGCTCTTTTTTGCCTCTCGATTTTTCAAAAACCAGAAGCCAGTGCCCTAGTTTTCTCAAGCATTCTAGATCTAACTGCCTGAATATAAACATTCTCTAGATCTGTTATCATTTTACTTAAACATTTTCACACTCTCAAAAAAGGAATACGATTTTTGTCATTGCAAAAGAGAATTCAAAGGCAAGGGCGTAATGTATCTTATAATAAGCGATTTGGTTAGGAACTTCCTTAAGAGCCTGTTGGAGGAATAAATTACCAAATAAAGACCCTTAAAGCATCGAAGATCTTAAAGGAATATCTGTCTTAATGGGAAAGAGACACTTCAAGGGCATGGGCGTTATTTATCTTATATTATATGATCTAGATTTACTCAAGACACATGAAGCATCTAGGTTCTTAAAATAATATAGGTCTTTAAAGGCAGCAAATTTCTGTATTTCCCATTGATGGGACAAAAGACAATTTGAAGAAATTATCGTTATTATATTATCTAGACTCACTTTAGCCACTGAAGCTTCCAAAAATCTGAAAGTAATATCAGTCTTTAAAGACAATAACTTTCAGTATTTCCCATTTATAATGGTATGAATTTTGTGTAAATACCGGGCATTAGTGAAACAACCGGCTTACAATAGTGGCACAACAATTGAATGGCGGAGTAGAGAAGCTGCCGTCGAATTTTCCGGAATGCAAATAAAAGTCAGCGCAGAAGAAAGCCAGATTCGATAACAAAAACAACAGAAAATATAAAAAATACAAAATATAAAAAGAAGGGGAAAAATAAAGCGCGAAATTAATATTTGAGTACGTTCGAGCCGCAGCGAGGGCCGCGGCAATAATAATAATAATAACTCACACAAATAAATATTGAAATGGAAAAAATCGCTGGCCATATCAATGCTCCCGCTGGCCACCGGCAGTTGGAAGAGGGGGTCCTGGTGGTGGTTCTGGTGGTGCTAGTGGTGGTGCCGGTTGTCGGTGGTGTTGGTGTTGGTGTTGGTCCCGAGTGCGCCAAAATGAAAAGAGAGCAAGGAAATAAACAAAGCCAAAATGAAATGAACTGTAATCAATTCCGAGTTCGAGAAGCGGGCCAGGACCAAGGACGCTCTGAATGGCGGTGGAACGATAATATCCCAAGCAATTTATGGTAAGGTCCTTCCGCCTTGAACGGCCAAGCCAATTATTAACATTTTCGCTGGGAAAAACAAGTCAAAAATATATATTTATACATATATACGAACGGTGTGTATGGTATAAATAAAATAAAAGTTGACCCGAACCGCAAAGGTAAAAAAGAAATGTTAAACTAACCGAGAGAATATTTCGTATATATGCGATATATATATATTTCTTTATATATATACAATATTTCGCTTTGACCAGCCTGCTGTTGGCACACTTGTGCTCCTCCGCCACACTGTGTTCTTTTTATTCTTCCAAGCTTTACATTTCCTTTTTGTTTTTGTGTTGTATTTTTTTAATTTTTAATGCTTTTTGTAAAAGTTTGCCGCATTTTTGGGTTTTCTCGTTCGTTTTTATTTTTTGCTTTTTAACGATTCAACTTTTGTTGGCTTTGGCGTGGCGTGGCCGATTTTCTTTTTAATTTGGCATGGCCAGTGAAATTTATGAAATCTCGCACAGCCGATAACAGTCGAGTGCTGTGCTGCTGGGTGCCCATGCCTGCTTTGCTGGGGAATTGGCAGGGGAAAGGGAATGGGAATAAGCATGGCAAGGGGAATTGGCAGGGGAAAAGGAATGGGAAATGGGCATGGGCATGGGCATGGCGCATTGGAATCAGTATCAGAATCAGAATCAGAGCAAAATGCCTGACCAAAAATATCTTGCGGTCGTTCTATGTTCTCTCGGCCAGCTCGTTGCCTTGCATTTCTATGCACCAACTGGTAATTAATTTTCACTGGCAAACACTGAACGAAAAAAGGTGGAATTTTTTTTTTGATAAGGTAGAAATTATAAATGTTTGATGATGTAGAAATTTAAATGACTGATTATGAATGATTGATTTAAATATGTAATAGTAGAATACCTATAAAATGCTTATATCATATTTATAAAATATATAATTCATACCTCGTGATGCCATTTTAAAAAGAAGAAGGAAAGCTTACTTCGCGACGCCGAAGTTTATATAGACTTGCATTAAATTCGATCATAACCATTGCATTAATTTCAAATCGGAAAGTTTTTGGCTTTTTTTTATTGAATAATAAATCAGCATAAATATTTTAAATTTTAATTAATTAATTTTTTTCTGTAAATTTATAAGAATTTTAACGATTTAACCTTTAACAAAAATGTGAAAAAATTGAGTAATGACTAGATTGACTCGGCTGTTAAAGCTGATAAAGAATATTTATGGTTTATAGGTTCGGAAATGACATTTTCACTTCGTTGCAGGCTTATGAGTAATATTATAATACCCTTCAAAGGTATATACAAATATTATTAATATTAGAATATTTTATATATATATTCTATATTTATAAATAAATCCTTTACTATATCACAATTTTATCCTATTTTCGTCGAGTGTCCCTACACACACACACACTCGCAGCGGGTATATACCTCGCTTGGAGATGCTGAAGGGAACTCAAGGGGTTCGTTGGGGATGTAACTGGAACTGGCTGGGAGGCTGGATGGAGGTGGAGCTCCACCCTGTCCAGTCTGCCTCGTCGCTAGCGCCCGGTTATTCCCGGCACATGCAGCAGCGCACTTTATCAATTTTATGTCGACTATAATTGCATTAAATTGAGTTGCTGCGAGTTGCGAGAGCTGCTGGTCCTGGCCCTCATTCAGGTCCTGGCTCTGGGCTGGCTGGCTGGCTGGCTCCTGATAGGAGCTCAGTGCATATATTTACATGGCCATATTAAAAAGTTGCCTGCAAATGAAGTTATTGTTTAAAACGGGCGCCGTGATAAGCCGAAGATGTACCCTGTAAGTGGCATTAAAGCCATCTCCAGGCAGCGCACAGACACACACACAGACAGACAGCTCAGAGTGGCTTAAAGAACGCGTTGCTGCTGCCCACGAGGCGTGGCCAGGAAATGAAATTATCGATTTCCCAGAGACAGAGTCAGAGACACAGAGAAAGAGATGGCTAGAGAGACAGGCAAGCACATGACACCGCATGAAAATCTGACAACAGACGAGGAAATAAGAAATTGAAAGCCTCGACTTGCTTGAGCACCTCCCCATAGCGTGCACACACATACACACATATAACCAGGGTCCTGTTCTGATCCTTAACTGATTCGCTCTCTGGTCGGAGGCGAAGGCGTGGCGCCACACACATCAAATGACAAACGAGTTGCCGCTGCATTATTGAATTAAACGCGAAGGCGACGCACATTCCACATCCTTGCAGAAGCATGTCCCCGTGTATCTTTATCTCGCAGTGCACGCATCTGTATCTATGTGTATAGTTAATGAGCAAGGCGGACCGGCAATTTATTGGCCATTGTATTTGGCCATGGGCCAGGAGCGGGGCCAGCAGCTGAAGGATAACGTAGCGGGGCCTTTAAAGACTGTGCACTTGGGAAAAAGGATATAGAGACCCAGCTAGCAGGATGTATATATATTCGAATTTCTTGCTTGCTTTCTAATATAAGATATTGTTAGCATTTTTGCATTTAGCATAACAGCATCAGCACTTACTTGCAATTGATCGACGCTAAAAAGCACATTGTACAAAGAAGAATTTGATTAGAAATCGTGAAATATAAAAGTAATCTTTATAAAACCACTACTTTATATATATTTTAAAGTCCAATTAAAGTGTGTATCTGATAGATAGTTTCCCCCAAAAGGGAAGAAAGCCACAAAATATATCCCTAACCTCAGCTGTGAGCTATTCACGCACCTGTTTTCCGCAGTGTTAATGGCCTCGAGGTCCAACTACTCCGGCCAAAGCTTTGGCTCCATCGAATTAGGCCGCTCTGGTCCTTCCTCTATCCATCTCCTCCTCCTTTTACTCCTCCTCCTTGGCCAACTCCCGGGGCCAGCAGCAGTTGCTTTGACTAATTTGCGCCTGATAACTGGGCCAGCGGCCGATTGCGGCCCGTATTCAAATGAATTTTGCCCGGCGTCCTCTTGCTCGTCTTCGTCCTGGTCGTGAAGCGGCGTCATAACGGTCTATTTAATTGTAGCCAACATACACACAGGGGCAGGCGGAGGCCTTCGTATTTGTAGCCATCTAATGAAGTTGCCCACAGTGGAGGCGAATATAAAAAAAGAAGACGAGAAAACCTGCAAAAAAAAACGAGGAAACAAAAATGGAACAGAAACTGAAACAGAAACAGAAAGGAGCTAAGGCTGAACCGGAGCCAGAGCCAGAGCCAGAGCCAGAGTAAGAGCCACAGACGAGGCTGGAAAAGACGGTGGGTCTAGGCCAACAGCAGTTGCCTAGGACCCTCATTTATTTTCACTTTAATCAAAGTGTATGGCAACGAGGCAACAACGATGACGGAGCAGCACCGTCCGCAGATGCTCGATGGCCGATGTGGTGGAGGAGCGAGGGGAATGGAAATTGTGGCAGGCAGAGAGGCCTCCTGCCTCCAGAAAATAAGGGTGGCAAATGATGGAGGATGCTGAACAAATTTGGCTTGGCATGCCCAAAAGAATTCTAAAGCGTAAAATAACAAAGACTCAACGAGCGTTGGGCAGAAACCAAAGGCGTAGGCGATGGCGATGGCGATGGAGATGAAAGATGGAGACTAAACGGGGGGCAAACACAGGAGCCAGAAGGAACAGTAGTTGTGTTTTAATGCCAGGCACCGTGCTACACGTTATCCTTTCAGGCTGGAAACAAAAGCAAAACCAACAGAGATTGGACCTCCTTGCTCTTGCTCCTTGCACGTCCGTTAAATGGGAAAAAGTAAGCTAATTAGTTAATGAAAGATATTTTCCTTTGTTCGAGGACCGCCGCTGCCGCCGCAACGTCCTGCAGGACACTGCTTGCTGTCACACTGAGCGAAATGTGGCCAACAGAGATATGAAAATTGATTTCGAAGCCCTCTTCTCTGTAGTGTTCCATTGTTTTCGTAGCAAGTGCCACTCTACCGCCCGCGGAATTAAATTCCCAGCAACAATGGGGGTCCTTAACTCCAACCTACACGGCCACAAGGTCCTGGAGCCTGGACAGACATGAAAATAAGGTAATTTCGAACCGAAAACTAGGCCAGAGCTCGAGGATTGGGCTTAAGAAGAGTGGAAAGTTGTATAGGAAAATGCTTAACCAAGAAAATGGTATTTTGCTCTCTCTCTCTCACTGACATCAAATGGTAATTAACTTTTGCTGCAAATTAAAATTGCAAAAAGGAAACAGCGAGGGGAAGGTGCATGATGAAAAGCGTGGCGGGAAATCGGAATTCGAAAAATATGGGGGTCTGGAGATTCAGAGGTCTGCAGGTCCACAGCAGTTCGCCGTGTGTAGGAGCCTGTAGGCATCTGTAATATATGTAAAGTGCAGACCCCGGGCTCATACATACCCCCGTGTCCTGGGAGCTGGGAAGCTGCCTGCTGCCTGCCGCCTTTGTTTGGCAATTTCGCCCCGTTCGCTGCTCATTTTCAGCTTTCTTTCTTCCCTTCGCCAACGCTGCTGCCACTTTCTTTGTGTCCCACTGCATAATTCCCTTTTCCCTCTGGGGTTGGAGGGACAGGGACAGGGACGAGGACAGGGACGAGGGACGAGGACGAGAACCCGTGTCCAGCACTTTGTTGCGCTTTCTGGTCCGTGGTCAGCGGCCCGTGAGCTCGGCGCTCGCCCTTTTGTAATGCAAAATTGTTTTGCTTGAATAAATCATAAGCTTAAAGCGGCCGCGGGCGAGTTTAAAGTCAGTTACCAGTTACGAGTCACCAGTGTCCCTTTCATTTTCCATTTTCCACACTTTTCCAGAGTTGGGTCCTTGCCGTATTAAATTTCTGGCCAAAGGATATAATAAGGTGAATTTGGGTGCCTTGGCATATAGCTTTTATTTAAATGTAATAAAGTTGATAGGAAAGCATTTTTAATTACAAATAATTACGCTTAAATAATAACTAAGAATTAGGTCAGAGGCTCTTTTTTTTGGGTAAAACAATATTTCTCTGGGTCCAATTTGGTCGCCAAGCCAAATTGGATACTCAGTCCGGAGAATCCAGACTACGGAAACCGGAATCTAGAATCTGGAACCCACTTCCTCCTGCCGCTGCTGCTGTTGCTCGCTCCGTGCGAGTCATAATCCCATACTCTGGCTGCCTAATCTCTTCTTTCGCCTGCCAAGTGTCCCCGTCCGGAGTCAGTTATCCTTTTCTGCTGAGATTGCTGGGCGGCGTCGGCGTTGGTTTTTCCTCGGCCATTTCCCATTTCCCAGTTGCCAGTTGCCTGTTTTTCGACTCACTCCTTCTGGTCAATTTAGACGCACTTTACTTTTTCTGCATCAAAAGGGAAAATCATTGGGGGTGAAAGGAAATAACAGGACATGACAGCCTCCTGCCGGGCCCCACAGAAAATTGAGCGTGCAATTTGGCTTTTCTTTTCAATAATTTTCCATTAGACAAGAATACGAGCCGCGTGCGCGCAACAAAAAAAAAAAAAAAAAAAGAAAGCACAATAATAGCCAAACGGCGGGGGAAAAATCGAATGCGTTGGCACAAAAAAGGGGCAACCATTGGCCAGGACAAACCAGGACAGACCAGGCCAGGCCAGGCAAGACTGTGTAAATGACGATAAGAGGATGTGGGGCTGAGCCACGGGGTGGATGACTGGCACACACACACACACCTCAGGGCGTGTATAAATATAGTCAGGATGCGAACAACGGCGACGACGACGTGGCCAACGACGCCGTCGACGACGACGACGACACTTCTGGTTCAGTGAAGCATAAGAAATTCTCGAATGAATCGCTCTGTTGACGCTTGAGTAGACTTGAAGCGATAAGCGGTTTTTGTCCCATATACAAAAATATATCTAGTCGCGATTTCCTTTGTCCGCCTGGCCCCCCATCTGGTGCAGTCATTCAAACAATAACTTTAAGCCGGGAATTTCCGATTTGCTTACCCAAAAATTCAAAATCATCCAACTCCCCAAATGGGGAGCTAATACGCGAGTTTTGGCACCTTTAACCCTACGGAATCGAATAAATTTGGTTGCTTAGGAAATCTATTTCTGGGTTATCTCTGGGGTTCAATATGAAAATATTTATATTCTCACGAGACAAGTGTCAGTTTTGGTAATTATTTTGGGTTATCAAGCAGATTCCTTACTTTAATGCAAGGTTCTTAATGGTCCAGTCTCATAAATATGTACAAAGGATCGGCCGCCAGCAAAGAGCTGCTTACAAGGAGCAGCCCACAGCCCACAGGGCGTATACGTGTTATGGTGATAGCTCATACGCCGCATGGCCGTGTGGATCTTTGAGCCTCGAGCCTTGAGCCATGAGCGTTGAACCCGCCCCGTCTGTCCTAATGGAATTAATCAAATGTCATGCTGATGTCGCACAAATGTAAAAAGTTTCCCCGCCGCGAGAATGGTTGCTGCGCCATGTCGCAGTTGCTCCTGTTCATTGGCACTCTGGTGTCAGATGTTTAAAGTTTCGGACAGCAGGACCGGAGCTGCCGCATAACTAGTTAACAAGCAGAGCTGCCGCAGGCGGCAAGAGGAGGATACACGACCAGGACGCGGATGCGAACGTGGACCAACGCACATCAAATTGTTTATCTTGGGCAGGCGCGCAGCATCTGTTTCGTCCCGCAGGCGACACATGGAACACATACATATGGGGCGCTGGCAGGATCCGTTTTTGGTGTCGTGATTCCTTTCGCCCCCGGGGGCCAGCATGTGTCCGTGTCCGTCTCCGTGTCCGTGCCCGGGTGGAGCTAAATCCGAAACCAATTTGCTTAGCGCCCTCGCATTTCCCCGCTCCATTCCTCGTCGGCGATTGCCACTCAATCTGAATTACGGGCACGGGTCAAAGTTATGTGAGACAAGATGCTAGATATCGCGGGACCTGCGTGACACGTCCTGCCGTATCTCGGAAGGGGTCTTTATTTATTTATTTATTTGTACAGACTGTATAGAGTGTACAGGATACGAGTGTGCTGCTTTTCCCGTATTAATAAATATGAATATTCAGCTGGAATCGATCGAGAACTGCCTCTCTTTCTCTCCTTTTCTGCTTTATGTGTATAGCCCCAGGTCAGTCCTGCAAAAAGGACTCGAAACTTTAAATGAGCCGCAGTGCAGAAACTAAAATTGTAATTGTACATAAGGCGGGGTCCTTGGGAGCAGGGGCATCCCCATCCCTTCCCTCTTCTCCATCCGCATTCGCTTTTCCTGGCATGTGTGTGTTGGCCTTGGCACCTTCCAGGACAAACTCCTGCCCGGCGAGGCGGCTCCACCCAGCATAAAAATGCCGCTGACAAACTTTTGCCTCCACCTTTTGCCAGCCCCTGAACTTTGATCCCTGGCCCTAGCCCCCACGCCCCCCTCTGGCCGCACGCGACTCTCAACGATGGCGTTGAAAATAATTACACTTGCTGATTTATTGAGTGTCGTGTGGTGCGGCACAGGAACAGGAGGAAGAGAGGCAGGTACGAGAGCCAGAGGAAGTGCCTTGCCACTGGCCGGATGTTGTTAATGAGGCACGACATTGGCTGGGATTGCTCGGATTGGGTTGCAGCGGCCACGTCATATTATAAGCGCGCCCCCAAGGTTGAGTGGGGTCAAGTGATTAGACCCATTCCACTCCCCCGCCTGGCAGTGAGTAATTGTGCCACGAAATCGATGCGGAATGCAGGCCAGGCCTGAAAAGGATCCCTAGGATCTAAAGAACCTTGCCACACACAAATATTCAGTTTTAAAAGCCAAAATGAACAGCCTCCTCCTGGAGCCCTGAGACCGCATCTCAACTCGATTTGCGGTGAGCTTGGAGCCCAATCATTCCGTGCTCTGTCGCCGTGTTGCCTGATGTGTGTGCCAGCAATGATTGGGATGTAATAGAGCAGACAATCCAAGGAGTCAAGAGCACCAACAACCAGCTCCGAGTCCTGCTCCTCCTCCTCCTGCTGTGCTTTATGGTCGCGTGCGGCTGGCAAAAGTGAAATTAATTACTCGACTTTGACTGAGCCTGAGCCTAGTTCGGCTGCAAGTTGGCCTTAGTCTTGGGAGCTGAGCCGAGACGAGGCTTAATTAATGAAAAAGCAGCCCCTGGACTGTGTGCTCACGTACTCACAGCACTGCGCCATTCCTGATGACCTCCTGCATCTTGGTAGTGTGCCAAAAATTTGATTAGTGCCGCAGGATCTCGAGGAGATCAGAGTCAGAGTCCGAACCCCTCGTCGATCCGATTACTTTGGACCCTCAGCCACTCAGCCACTCAGCTACTTTCCTCTCATTAGGCTACAACGAGCCATCTTTTAATTATGGGCCAGCGACTCGGGCGGCTTTAATCAGCGTCAATTGGCAAATACAAAAGCGGAAATTGCAAAATGTGTAAGAGCAAGATGGCAGGACGAAAGGATTGAGCAGAGAAAAGGAAAGCAGACGAACAGAGAAGGAGGACCAAGGAGCAAAAAGGAGGACGAAGGAGCAGAGAGGGGCGAAAGTGGAACACAAAAACCTTTTGCTAATTTAATTAAATTACACAATTTTCGCTGTCGCTTTTTGTAGAATAATTGGCAATAAATTGATTAAAGAGTTAATTAAACATGCGGCAATGCCAGCCATCCTGCCACCCATTCAGCCACCCAGCGATTGGGGGTGTCGAGAGAAGGGGGAGGAGGCGCCGAGGGCCGATAGATAATTGCATTGGCACAAAGTGTATCACCTCCCCCTTAGGGGGTGCAGTGGGTGTGTGTGTGTCGGGGTGTTGGCGGGAGTGTAAACGGATTTAAAACGCTGAGGCTGACCTGCCCCCCAGCTGTGGCCTCGATGGGGTTGAGTTATCAGCCATTTCGATCAATTCCCCTTGAATTCCGGCAAATAAAATAAGTTCCTGTTGAAAACTATTGAGTTTTTCTCTTATTTTATATACTAATTAATATACTTGTTATCAACTTTAATATATTATTGAAGAAAGCTGATAATATAAAGTACTTGCTACTACTTTATGACAGCAGCTTTCTTCAAAAATATAATAAAGTTGATTACAAGTATTCAATGTATATTTATTATAATGTTTATTTATTAGTTCATAATTAATTAGTTTGTAATAATCACGAAATTGTCATATCACACGCATTTAAAAATATTCCTCTAGATTTTAGGTAAATCAACGTAAAAAATAATCGTCCTAAAACTATGATAATTTTTTTCAAAATTAAGAAATGGTTTCCATAAAAGGAAAGTCACCCTAAATAACATTTTTTGGGTTAATTTTTCGCATACTATACGGCGTCCCTTTAAGGGCTCGTCACCCTATTGACGGTTATATCTTTAACATTAAAACCCTTTATTTACCACTTCTAACTTCTTCTCTTTCCAATTGCAGCCAAGGGAAACATGCCGCTGGCGTTGAAGGCGTTGCAGCTAGCGTCCGGCGCCACGCCCCCGCCCCACTAGAGGCTGAGCCATCACCCCAATTGGCTAGGGCGGGGCCAGGGCACTGGCACTGGCACTGGGCACCGGCTCCGGCACCGGTAGAGGAACCGGAACCGGGAGCATGGTCACAACGGCGGCAGCAGCAACCACTTCCACCTCCACATCGACGGCAGCACCATCCGCCGGAGCCCCGTGGAGGATGCACCACCTGCTGCTGAACGGTAGCACGGAGGCAGGGCAGGTGGGCGGGGAGCCGGCGGCGGCGGCGGCAGCGGCAGCGGCGGGCGTTGGGAGCCCCACGACGTCACCCGGCTACCTGCCGCTGTACGAGGACGTGGAAGCGGCAGCGGCAGAGGCGGAGGCGGACGACGCCGGCTATGCGCTGATCGACGACATCAGCGAGTGGCTGCTGAGCTCGGCGGGCGTGGGAGTGGGCACGGATGAGGACACGGACACGGGATCGGAGAACAGCACGGCCGCTGCCAACGACACCCTGGGCTGGCTGGGACTCGATCTGGGCGAGGTGCTCAACAGCACGCTACCCAGCGGTCGGGGCAACGTCAGCTTTGTGCCGGCGGAGACGGAGGCTGCAACAACAACGGAGCCGGAGCTGGAGGCGGAGACGGAGGCGGAGCCCAGGGGGAGGTATGCGCTGCGCAGCTTTGTGGAGCAGCAGCTGGAGAGCGGGATTGGGGGCGCGGCTGCTGCTGGCGGCGGCGGCGGCGATGCTGGCATCGCTTTGATCGACAGCGGCGAGGAGGCGGCCCTGGACAATGTGGCGGACGCTGAAACGGACTACGGCCTGCTGGGGGGCTTCGGCGATGCGGAATTGCTCCAGCGGACGGCGACGGCGGCGCGGGAAACGCTGCACAACCGGACGGCGTCCGTCAGCACCAGCTACGATGGCGGTGGAGCGGGAGCGGGAACAGGACTGGGACTGGGACTGGGAGGAGGTGCGGGAGGGGGAGCAGGAGCAGGAGCAGGCGGGGGCGCGGGCGCTGGAGGAGGTGGCAGCACCTTTATGCTGCTGCTAGAGAACTTTAACGATTATTTTCCTAACTACAACGGTAGCACGGTTTCGGGAACAACCACTGCCGCCTCGGGCATGGTGGCCACCGCCTCCTCCTCCTCTGCCTCGGGCAGTGTCGGCACCGGCGGCCTCCTGATTGAGCAGAACCTAACGGGGCTGTATCTTGATGGCTACCGCATCAACTGCACCAACGAGACGCTCAATCTCACAGACATTTGTGGGGAGATGCGAGTGGGTGAGTGTACTCCTTCTGCTTTAAATCGCTTTGCCTTGTAATGGGTGTACTCTTTTATTTTTCAGTGGACCACAACTACTGGGCGCTCATCCTGATACTGTTCCCCATCCTCACCCTGTTCGGCAACATCCTGGTCATCCTGTCCGTGTGCCGCGAACGCTCGCTGCAGACGGTCACGAATTATTTTATAGTCTCGCTGGCCATTGCCGATCTCCTGGTGGCCGTGGTCGTGATGCCATTTGCTGTATATTTTCTGGTAAGTGGCCCCAACAAACTATGTTTATGTGTGTTTGTAGTATCCTGCAAGGACCCAATGTGCGGCCGCACATTCGGGGTGCCGAAATCAAAATGGCCAAATGCAAAATTGCCAGCCATTTGCGTTTAATTTTATCAAGTGTTGGGTCATACAATAAATAAACACGCTCATAAATAACCAAACAGGGCCAAAGTCCTGCCGAAATGTGGCCGAGATGGTGGTGTGGTAATGGTGGCAATGGCGGCATCGGCGGGGGTCAAGGTTAGGAGGGGGCGTGGCTTTTTACTAAATTGCGGCCATTCAAGCAATAACATTCAATTTTTGGCGCTGCCAGCATATAAATCAATGTGTGCGGCGGTGTGCTCCTGTGAAAGCGAAAGCGAAACTGAAACTGAAGTCCAAGGAGCAACTTGAGCAACACTGGAAGAAAATAGTAGCTGCTTGCCACAAATGAAACATGAATAAATCATGACTAAAGTTCAGATAATTGATTAAAGAGTGATTCTTTGAAATCTAAAAATAAAATTAATAATGTGATTACATGATTTTACCCTACTCATGCGTTTGCCAACATTAAAAATTAAGACTTTACGAGCCACTCGATTATTTGTTACACATTTCTCCGCCTGTAAGTGTAAGTTACCAGGAGACAGACGCACTCTCAGGGACTCCCTGGGACTCGGAGTGCCGTCTTGGACTGCTGCCTTTGACTTAAGCCGACGTAGCTGTCATTCCCTATGATTGATTGTTCGATTGACTGACTCGCTGGCTGACTGGCTGCCTGGCTGACTGACTCGCTGTCTCTCTGTCCTTGCCCTTGGCCAGTCCCCCTGGGAGTTGACTTCTGACTAGTGGCTGGACTCTTCTCTGGCTGACTGACAGATTGATGGAAGTGCCTCAGTCTCTACTCCTGTCCACTCTGGTGCCTCATCAGCATGCGGATTGCGGGCGGTCCTCTCTCTCTCTCTCTTGGCTTTGCTATGCAAATGCTGGATCCTTGGCCAGGACCTAGGATGAACGATGGCGGATCGGTCTTAAAAAAGCCATAATGCCAACGCTGGCAGTTTTTGGCCTTCTCTCTCTTGTCACAACTGCCACAATTAATTGCATGTTTACTATTTAAAAAAAAAAAAAAAACAACAACAAAAATTGCAATTGCAACTGTCGGAAAGTCTGAAATGAAATTAACAACACTGACAGAGGGCGGGGGCAGTGCAATGTCATTTAACAATAACAAATGTGCAACTTGTCACAAGAAACTGCCTGCCGGCATAATTGAATGTTTGTTTAACACAAATTTATTTGCATTCGTTCTCCTTTGGCAAATAATAAATGGCAATGAAACGAATAAATAAATTAAACACAGAACATTATAAAACATGAAATAATATAATAGAAATGTAAAAAAAATATACAGAGACTTGGGCTCGTCCGGGAGTTGAACCCGGGACCTCTCGCACCCGAAGCGAGAATCATACCCCTAGACCAACGAGCCGCTTGAAGGAGGGGCCGCCCAGTGGGCGCTAAAAGGAAAGAGAACGGGAGACAGAGAGAGCGAGAGACTCGGCTTCAACAACTAATGTTCTCTTTCTTATTTTTTTGGCCAAAAGACAAACAAGTCTCCTTTTTGGCAACCACTTGAACCCACTAAAACACAAATCGAAGCGGATTAAGTGTCGTTTGCGTATTAACAGCAAATTAACACCCGACCGCCTGCTGTGGCCTTCTTGTTGACTCGCACACACACACACAATCACACTCACACACAAATTAACCTGTCATTAAATGCATCAGCCAGGTGCCTGTGTGAGTGTCAGGTGTTAATTACGCACACCCACGCACAGCAAGTGCACCTGCTGTCAGCTAGAGGTGTGCCTCTGTGTCTGTGACTTTGATTTCAAGCCGCTTGAGGATGCGTCATCGGTTCGTTGCTCTCTTTCCTTCTGGCGGAGATCCCTCTACCCGTCTCCCTTTAATTCGCGCTGACCACAAAAAAAGCTTGTCGAGTGCTGCCCATAAAAAAAATATACAAGTTCACTTTAAATTGAGAAGCGTTTTAAAGCTAAACAGATAAATCTTTACTTCTGGAAAATTTTACGAAAATAATTAACACATTTAATAAAACCAAAAAAAAAAGTGAGACTTAATCTTATCTATAATTTCGGTTGCTTTTGGTTCAATAGGAAATGTTAATGTATATTTTAAATCATGATACAATTATATAAGGTCTCTCTTATTTTTCTCTTAAGATCATAATAAAATTATATAAGGTAGTCTGCCCTTTTTTTTGAGAAGACTACCTAATATAATTGTATCATGTTTCAAATGGGATTTGTTATAATTTCAAGCAGAGTTATTTTCTGAATAAAATTAGAGTTATTTTCTAAATAAAACAACATTTATTTTCTGAATAAAACTTGAATTATTTTCTGATTAAAATAAGAGTTAATTTGTGAATAAAATAAGAGTTTTTTCTAAACAAAATAAGTTTTTTTTTTTTGTGATAAAAATAAAACTTTTCTTCTGATTATGTACAAAAAATATTGCAATTAATTCATATTAATTCATTTTAATCAAAAAAACTGTGCTATTATTATTTTTATAATTTTTATATAAAAGTCTTGTAATAATTGTTATGTTCAACTTTTAAAATATTAATTTAGCCTAAAAGATTTAGTCGCTTATTGTTATTACAATATAATAATAATAGTAAAATATTATTTGAAAGAACAAAAAAATATTCTTTAATTTGTATTTAAAAAAAATAAAAAATAAGAGTTATTTATATATTTACAAAAAAAATTTAAAACAAAACCCGACTTGCAATGACTTTTGAACCGATCGGTATATCTTAAAAATTGGTACATTAAACAACGTTTCAATCATTGATCTAGATAGTTATTGCATATACCTTTAGGCTTTCTTAAAAAACCAAACCGATAGTTAACCCGTTACTTGCTGCCGATAGCTTAGCCATATCTATTGTTGTTCCCACTTGTCACAACTATACGTCCTGATCGCGTTGAAGCAAGGGCCAGCGGACAAAGGGAATACCCCGGACATGTCCCACGTACGTACGTATTATGCGACTCAAGTCCACGGGAATTTCCAAGGGACATCCCCGCACTCAGCCACACACTCTGGCACACTGGCACACTCGCACGCGAACAAACACACAAATGAAAATTGATTTAGTTAAGAGGATTTGCGTCAACAACAGCACAATAAGTGGGCAGTAACACGGTCCAGTCCGAGGCCGAGCTCGAGCTCGAGCTCGAGGAAATGGGAAATGCGTTTGGGGTTTCAGGGTTTGGAGGATGCTGGACGGAGAGAGAGAGGGAGGGTTTGGGTGGCCGAAGGTGAGGAGGAGCCCGCTCCACGCTCGCTCTTTGTGTGCTCGCTGGCATTTGTGCCGGATAGCACTTAACTCATAAAAATGTGCGCAGCAAAGGTTGAGGTATAACCCACCACTCCCCCCACCCCCAGTTGCCACATGCCCCCCCGTGGAAGGGCGAAGCAACAAGAGAGCCCGAGGGGCGGAACGAACGAGATGCCAACAATGGAGAATTATTGCTTATGACACAAGCTAACAGACAAACACGGGCAAAGGCAAAAGGGGGGCTGCTGTCAGCGATGGGCGTGGCACAGCACACACGCACAGCACACACACACTCTGACTTAGTGGGCGCCGCGACTGCACGTTACTCATACGCCGTGTGGCACGTCATGTCGAAGGCCGCTGCCCTTCGCTGATGCTGAAGCTGATGCTGATGCTGATGTTGTTTGGGAACATGGCTCGTTTTAACTCGCGGCTAAAATAAATACACAAACATGTTAGCTAGTCCCTCCCTTCCCTTCCAGCCTGGCAGAGTGGGTGTCGATGGGTGTGTGCGAGTGTGCGGGTGTGCCAGTGTGGTGTGTGTGCGTGTAGGCCAGTGCTTTTCTATTTTAAGTGGTTGTATATGTCAGTTGAAAGCTTTTGTTGACATTCAAGTGGTCATTGAAAGTGTAAAAGCGTGCACACTGGACTGAATGGACGGGCGAACAGGGAGGAGGAAGCTGAAGGGAGCTGGCAGCAGGACGTTGGCCGAGAGAGGAGTTGTGCACTGTGACAAAAATATGGCATACATTTTTAATAAATTTAAAAACTTTCAGTGGAGTTTTTAATACATTTTAAGTACAAGTTCCTGTAATGTGGATTCCCTTTCAAACCCTCAAGAAATGTTTTATTAAAAAAAGTTTCTAAATCCTTTCATTTTATTTCAAATCCTGCTAGATTTTTCAAGTTTACAATAGAGTTCTGTGGGGGTAAGGCATGAGCTACTAGCTTTTTCTCGCTGTGCATAATCCTGGTAAGCTAGAGTAGCCTTTGCCTTCGCCTGCGTGCCAGCTCCATGTCCAGGGCCCTAATCTTATCAGAATTGTGTTTGCTCTCTGTCTGGGAATGGAAGAATCTCTCTCTTCCTTGTTTCTTTCCCCTCAGCCTCATCCTCAACCTCATCTTCTTCCACTTCCACTTCCTTTTCCCTGCTCCTGCCCTCATCCTGCTCTCTGTCGTGTGTTTTTGTGCCGCTGTTAATTGCTTTTGTATGCAGCTTGACCATCGCTTTCGAGCTGACTTTTGCAGGAGCCTAGAAGTCTAGGAGCCTGGCATCCTGGCATCCTGGGAGCCTGACTGAGCAGGTCCTGGTAATGCATCAAACATTTTTGGAGAGGTAATGCCCTTCTTACAGGAGGCTTCAAGCTGCGGCTTCAAGCCTCATAAAATTTCTGGCTAGCACTGCGCCTCCTTGACTCTAAAAGAGGCATCCTTTTTTGTGAAAATATCCTTTTTAAAGGCTCTACCCCGGCAGCTGATATTCTGTGAAATTTATTTCGCTGGCCCGCTTGGCGTATGAGCGATGTGAAGTGCTTGGAAAACAGCCTTAAATGGCAATTGTCAATCGTTCAAGCCTGCAGTCGCTCTTCTTGCCACTCCTGCTACAGGTCCTGCTCCCGCTGCTCCTCCTGCTTCCTTTACTCACTTGAGGGGGCCATAAATTCATGGCAAAAAAAAAAAATAAAAAAAAATAAATAATCTGATTAATGTACACACACACACACACATTGGGGCACTCGGCCACTCGAGCCACTTGATTTAAGCCGACCAAAAGGAATGGGGCAACTGTCAATGGTCTTGGTCTCCGCTACCGCTTCCGGCCTGCGGGGAAGAGTGCGAGGGAGTGGGAGTGGGAGAGGGGGTGGCCGGATATGCGGCGGCGATAACGGCACTTAATCAGCATTTGACGCAGCGGCAGGCTCTTAGGGAAAAGGGAAATACCGACATACAACCTCCGTGCCCTGCCCTGCCCTGCTCTCCACTCCATTGCCATTGGAAATAATCATATTTTGTGCGAGGCCTAAAAATAGAGTTGTGCCAGTGACAGGCCAAGTGTCGTCAACCTCTCCTGCTCCCAGTTATGGAGCCATGGAACCAGACTGCCTTTGGTATTTCAGAGGAGGCACCATGGATTTACGTCACTGTTTGTAACGATAATGGCAGTTCTTTCAGAACAAAAATATATCAGGCGAATCTCGACGTTAAAATTATACTAAACACTGTTTGGAATGTATTTAAAACGAGGCTCAAGGACACGATAAGACTTTATAGAGAGTGTGTCTGGGAAAAGCGGCTCTTTCTGACCTTTTCAGGGTCGTCATTCGCAGCAGTAACTAGGTAGAGACCATAGAGCTTGCTTTTAAAGATGCTTTAAAGTTGATTCCTTGCTAATTTCTGACTGAAAGGTCAACCTAAGTTATAAGGTAACTTTATTGATTGAGCTCTGTGCAAGAAATTAATTTTATTTGGAAAATATCTTGCCTTACATGAGCACCAGAAATATTTCTTGATTAATTAGATTTTAGTTAAACATTTTTACAGAACCTTCCGAAAAACTGGATCTCTGCACCTCCGAAAGTTACCTTCAAGGCACACCTTTTGAGGAAAGCAGGAAAAATCCCAATTGATAACTTGATACCACAATCATGTCAGCTATTCGATTATGAATCTCGTTTCATTTACATCTTTACAACTATAACCAGAGGCCAAAAATCCATTTTATACATTATAACTCTGATGATCCCGACATCGTAATGATTCTTCGATCGCCAGGGCATTCAACCTTGGCTTCACCTTTGGATTTACCAACAAACAAGCCCCAGGGAATAAAGTAGGTGTCGGAAAGTGTCGGAAAAACGGGCAAACGGGGAAAAATTCACCACTGCTGCGAGGCTGCAACTTTAAACTCGCCCGCAATGATTCTCGGAATTCGCCGGAATGTGCGCCAGATGGAGGCAGCATTTATCACTCGGGCAGAAAAAAAAAATAAAACTACAAACAAGGGCGTGGTCCACTCACCTGCCCACCTGCTCACCTGCTGGCCAAACTACACAAAAACTGTTTCCATGTGGCAGGCAATAAAAAAAGAGTTTTTCCCCCCCAAACTTGTTTCTGGCCAGAAAAAGAAGAAGGACGAAGTACGGGCTGAGTTGCTGGGCGTAAAGTTTTATAATTTTAATGGCCATTTAAAAGGTTGCAGGCAAATGCTTGGCCCGGCTTAAGTGCCTCACGTTGGGGCATGGCTCATTACTGTCCGCTGATCCCTGTTCCTGTTTCCACTCCCACTCCCTGTGAGTGTGTTCTCCTATTTTGGGAGGACCTCAAAAGCCAGAGTTAGAGCCTGCATTCCCGGCCAGCAGCCACTTGAACGGCAAATAGAGAGCGGTCGGTCTGCTGCCAAAGTGCCTGGCAAGTGGCTAAGCAAACAGGCTGCAGCAAAAGCAAAAGCCAGTTGCAAACACCCGAAAAGCGAGGCCAGCGAGGGTCCTGGCGATGGTCTGCAAAGTGCTTTTCGATATATCGCAAGGATCTAAGCTGTAAGAGCAAAGTTTTAGCCTAATCCTAAAGCTATAGGAGTTGCTATTGCTTAATACTTTCTCTTTAAAAATAAAAATAACAATTTTCATAACTAAAAAATATCAGTAAACATCAGCTGCTTAAGCTGTAATCATCAAGGATTACTGCGACTATCGCTGCCATCTCTAGTCTGGGTATTTATGCGATGCCTGCAGACTACAGGACGAGAGGACGACAGGACTACAGACTGAGTGTTGAGTGCTGAGTGCAGACTGCAGTGACCTGACCCCCAGTCAACCTCCTTCGGGGGGGAGCGAAAGCAGCAACAATTTGTTGACTAAGCCAACTTGAATGCGCCCAAAAGCAGGCAGCGCTTTGTTCGCAGGACTCGGCTGCGGTTAGTGTTAGTGTTGGTGTGTGTGTGTGCTGCCAGGGGTGTGCAGGGAGTGTGTGCGGGGTGTTCATATAAATCCCTGTCAGGCAGCAAACCACACGGAACCGCAGGCCGCACATCAATTCAAATAAATAATCCAACAGCATGAAATTGGCCGCCGGCAGGAAAGTTTTCCAGCTGCTCGATGCGAGGATGTGAGTATGGGATTTTTGGTCCTTCGCTAAATGGTTGCTATCAAAAATATGGCTTGCAATCTTCTCCAGCTCCTGGCTGCTGGCTGCTGTCCTTCCTGTCGCCGGTTGCTGCTCCTCCCTCACTTTTCCCGCCATCTCCGGCACGCATGCGAGTTAAAGCGCGCACTTCCGGCCCGGATTCGAGGGACCACGGACCGCAGCTTTCGGTTTCTGGTCGCATTTTCCGCATTTTCCTTCCCTTTTTCCCTTCCATCTCTCACCAGCAGCTTGAATAATTAACACAGATTTTGATTTGGCCAAAAACCTTACGATCCCAATCCGGAATCCCGCCTACCGCATCCCGAAAGCTAAAAGATTCAATCAACGTGGAGCGGATGTCGGCTGGGGAAGTGAAAATATTATATTACCATTTCCATGCAGATGGCTATATAAATATCCAATATCCAGGCCCCCAAAAATATATGTATGTGTGTCGCCGTGGGGCTGGAAAAGTCGTCACAAAATAAAATTTCCCCCGACGCTAATGACAACTAATTTGTTGCAACAACCAAGGAACAGACAGACCGACAGACAGCGAGGACGAAGGCGCACTGGCGCTGAAAATAAGAAGCTGGGAAAAATCTCAAGTGTGTGCCACACACATACACACATGTGTATATAATATAATATATATATATGTGTATTTGTATATGTATTTGATTGTGTATTTGTATGTATAAATAAGCATCATCTTGGCCTTTTGGGGGCAAGTCCGAGGCTATTAAAAATGGCGCACAAAAACGTTAAAATTGTTACGACAATGACAATGGCGCGAAGGAGAAGGATGGCAGACCAAGTGAGAGGGAAGAACACACACACACAGACACCCATATATATATATATACACATATATACACCCAGGGCAGACAATAAACTTAATAAATAAGTCAATTAATTGCCCTGTGCCTCTGATAGGGCCAAGACCAGGACCAGGAGCAACAGCATCAAGTGGCAAGTGACTTGGCTAAGAGTCCCCACAGCACACCCTACCCCAATTTTCCCCAGAGTATATATATATATCTATATATATAAATATATCTGTGTGCGTCTATTACGGCAGCCAGTTCAATTAACTTTGTCTGTCGGCGTGGCGTAAGAAAATGTATGCGAAACTCGTTTAATAGTCGCCAGCTCCTGGTCCTGCTGCTGTTCCTGTTCCTGCTTCTTGGCTTTGACACTGCCTCCTGCTGCTCCTTGCTGTATTGCCGTGTTGCCGTGGCAACGGTAACTTTATTACCAACGCTGCAAAATGGTCTACGGCTGCTGCACTACACTGCTAGAAATGTGGCAGCAGTAAGAAGCTTTTAGTGATATCAAACTTAATTATTTTACCAAAATTAAGGGTTATTATTAGCAAGGATAAAGCGTACTTCTAACTTGAATTAATATTATTACTTTAAATTAATATTAATACTTTAAAACAAGCCCTAGAAAATTATAGAAACAATTAACAACAAGCCAGACTTTGGGTATTGAAAAACCATTTTAATATTTGAAGTTGCTATGCTCTTTATCTTTTCCCTTCCTTCTCTTTTTTTTTTTTGCTGTGTAACCCTTTAGTAGGACGTGTTTTTCAATTGCAGCTGGCAAGTGTCGCAGAGTTTTCAGGACCTGCTTCCCCCTCCGGCAATTTATTGTGCCGATGCCCTGCTGCAGCTCCTTGCTGCTGCAACTCCGGCTCCAGGTTTCCTTCGCCCACTTTATGTACATGAAATATTAAAGGGAAATGGCTGCCAGGCGCGACTGCAGCATTTGGCGACATAAACAAATTATTTGATGACTTTTACGCGCCTTGGTCTTGGCTCCTTGCTCCTGGGTCCATATTTTTTTTTTGGGAGGATTCTCGCTGGCTTGCATGGCCCGGCCACTAAGTAAACTTTTATGGCAGCCATAAAATAGGCAAAAAGGGGCGCCAAGAGCACACCCGCTCCCACACACACACACACGTGTGTGTGTATATTATGCGAGTGGCATAAAACCAAAGACCACGAATAAGGAGCAGCAGGATCAGCGAAAGATGGCCAAACAGGAGGAGCCGGGGCAATCCTTAGCAGCATTTTTTTCTTCTTTGCAACCGCTGTGACATTTTTATGCTAAGCAGTCGCCAAATTATGAAAATTCATAAAAAGCCAAATGTTATGGCATATTTCCAGACAGAGATAGATGCAGCCCCGCATAGAGATAGCTTTTGGCTAAGAGTCCTGCTCCAGCTCCTTCTGCTCCTGCTCTTATCACTGCTCCTGCTCCTGCTCGGGCTTCTGGCAGCTTTGCCAATTTGAGACGCTGCCTTTGGCCCGCTTTTCTCGGCTTTATCGCTTTCCAACTAAACTCGTTGGCGCTGACTCGTTTATCATCTCGAAGCAACAACAACTACAAGAACACACCAACAACAATAACAACACACCAAAAACATCTGTCAAGGCTGGGGAAAGCCAGTTAGGAAAAATGCTACAGGGATAACTCGATTAGCGGCCTCAAGGATATACACACATGCCATATCTTAGGCCCACGAAACATATTAATCGAAGAATATTGGAATTTAAGCCAAAACATGCTTGAAACAATCTATTGAAGGGATAAGAGCTAAAGGAAGGACATGTAATATAAAATAATATTATAAAAATTCATAAATAGCCATTCCAAACTCCCTTTAAACTCATCAAATTACTGGCATTCCAAACTGTCACCTAACTCGGGGTATTTGTGACAGATTAGACCCTCTCTCAATGTCCTGACTTTGGCAACTAAAATGGGAAATGGAAAATAAAAAAAAGAGTTTGGTGGCCAAAATAAAAAAAAAACTAAAAATATCTACCTGTGGCAGTGTCACCTTTGAACTGGCATTGAAAAGGAAAAGTTGTGAATTGTATGCGAGAAACTGACACACATCAGGAGCCTCTAATGAGACGATAATGAAGCTGTCCGACCGAACTCGGGCCTCGGAAGAGAACCAAACCAAACTGAAACCGAACCGAACCGAAACTGAACCCAAATCAGGAAAACTTTCCCTCTCAACTTGCCACTTAACTTCGGTCGATACACAGGCAGGTCCTGACTGGACTGGACTGAGGCGACGGCGGCGGGTCATTGGAAACTATTTTCTGCACCGCATAATGTTCACAATTTGTTACGCATGCCCGACCTGCCACGCCCACTCCCACACAGCCTCCTACTCCTACTCCTACTCCTCCTCTTCCCTGCGGTTGCCCACTGAAGTATCAAAAATCTGTTTGAAGTTAAATTCGCCGGGGCAAACAACAAACACGCACACACAAAAAAAAAGAAGGGAAATACTGGCAAGAATTAGATCAGAGTGGGAAGGCGCCCTCGCAGGACAGACAGGACACCGAAAAGGGTTCTCTGTCAGGTTCTCTGTGCGCGCTCTGTATTCGGCAAATTTTCTGTGTCTACTTTCGGTTTTATAATTAATTTTAAAAAGCTTTTAATGGCTGGCACGCGTTCAGCAGATCCTAGGCCCCAAAACCCCGAACCCGAAACCCGCAGCAGCCAGAGGTTGCGCTGCCCTCTCGAGTGCTCCTAATTGACTTGCCAATGGAAAAGGATTGCCGGGAATTTAGGCAGCAGTTGCCGCGAGAGCTAAGCTATATCTATATACTTTATTTAGGAGAGAAAAGCTAGTCGAACCTTATGGAAAATAATCTGAATCTGAATAATAGTGGCAAAGGGTTCAACTTGTGTTAACAGGAAGTAACATACATCCTTGCTCTGGCTTATGATAAAGCGAACAGCAGCTGCACTCAAGGACACCTTCTGCCTGTCGATAAGCTACACACTATCTCCTTGGCAATATAATGGAACCTCGTTCCCCTCAAGCTTTGTCTCACTCTGCTGTCGTCTACATACACATATTTAGGGCTTCACCTTTGCTCCGGGAAGTTTTTCCAGTTCCACAGCAGTTTTTCCTGACGCTGATGATGATGCTGCTGCTGTGATGTTGCTCGGCTGAACATTTTTGGGGCCACTTTCAAGTCACTAACAATTTGAGTGATGCCCCGGGGCCGTGAAACTTTTAATAGCCAAAACGGAGAACAGCAGCCGCAACAGGAGCGCAGGATCAGGATCAGATGGCGGGGGGGGGGGGGGGGGGGGGGGGGGGGGGACGAGATGAGCACGGGAGAGTACTGAAAACGTGCGACACGTGCGTCAGGGCCCGGGGTCCTTTCTTTGGGTTCTGGGTTCTGGGCCCTGAGTCCCCGGCAAGATGCATAAAATTGAAAACACACGCACATAAAGGAGGCGGGGGCAAGGTCAAGGCTCCAGCAACTGCTACAAAGTAATTCGTTTCCGCTTCCGCTTCATTACTTCCGCCGCCTCGCACTCGGAAAGCACTCAGGGAAAAAATAAAAGCAACAGAGAGGCAGAGAGGGAGTAAAAGTAAAGTAAAATAAAATGAAATAAAATAAATCGAGACTGGTAAATAAAATGCGCAATTGACGGGCGGTAAAGGAAATGGCAGCAGGCATAGACACTCTTGCCGAGCTTGCCGAGCTGCGGCGACAGGGATACACGAGGATACACAAGGATACACCGACACCAGCATCAACACAGACGCATTTGCCACCTGCCATTGCCAAATGTTTATTGGCAAATACAAACAAACAAATATGCACAGCTAAGGGCGACTGATGACGCAGGCGGAGGCGGAGACGGAGGAGATCCTGGCGTAATGGCGGCTAATTAACGCGTCCTTCGACTCGAACTTGTTGAGTGCACACTGAAGGATTTTTGGGCTCTGACCGGGGTTCTTTTTTTAATTAAAAACCGCTTCAAACGAAGGCATAATCATTGCAGGAATCATGAAATTTATTTGAGTTAAATTGTCAGTTAAAAATTTTATTTTTTAAAGTTATAACCAAGTCTCGGGAGTATCTTAAACTGTATAAGGAATCCTGATTGATGCATAATAATGTATAATCTATAACTCAGAAACTCAATTTGAATGTATACTTTACAGGATAAATTTAAACTCGGCTTTCCACAAACTGATTAACTCAAATTCTGATAATATTGGCAGTTAAGTCTACATGAACCTACTTGGGGTGCTGAAAGGATTCCCGCAGGACTTTCAGATCGAGTGCGAGTGTGTGCTCTCCTGATTTGTACAAATAGTTACTGCCTCTGGCCTCTTCCTCTGAAGTAAATGTGGCTTAGCCGAAAAGTATACTATATACCTATGCGAGGACACACACACACACATCCTAGATATCCTTTGGCTCGCTTCCCCCGTATCAGCGTGCAAACTATAAAAACCAGAAGCTCAATTATCAAAATGCTACGTGTGTTTGTTTGTTTATTTGTTTGTTTGCCTTTGTCTGCGTGTATAACCCCCTAGTATCCTTCCAACTGACTCCTGCCTCTGCTCCCTATTGTCGAGAAGCAATCCTGCAGATGAGCAGGACATCCAGAGAGAGTTAGAGAGAGAGAGAAGGCAGGAAGCTTTGTCCCTTTGGGTTTTTGTGTGTGCGCTCGCCTTTGACTGTGCAAATAGATAAATTTATTTATTTTATGCCCGGCTGCAGAAACCGCACACAAACAAGGAGCGGGGTCGAAGGAGAGGCACAGATATTCTCCCATTCTCCATTCTCCATCTATTTCTGCTCTAAAATAAACCAGAAGCCAAAAAAAAAAGAGAGAAAAGAAAAGAAAAGGACCAACAGCAGCCAGCAGCTGACTTTAAATGCCTTTATGCTCCACAATATACATAAATTGAACATTTTCGAAGCTGCTGCTACTGCTGCCTCGGAGGGGAGAGACACTTTCGCTGAATTGGAAATCGCTTACACAATACCCCCGAAAAAAAAAAAAAACACAGAATAGACTTCGGGCAAAGCCCGTCCTGGGGGGAAAATAGGTTTGGAAAAATATTAAAAAATTCAATGAAGCTTGCAGCTTGCCGCTGAAAAGTCGAAGCAAGAAGAGCGAATAGAAACGAAACCAATTCAAAGCAAAACTTTCCAAGATTAAGCCATAAATAATTCGACAAATGCTACATTTGTTTGCTAGAAGAACCCATTAAGTATACATAATAAATGCTGCACAGATCTCCGTGGCAATGTGGCTCCTCTGCTGCCTACTTGCCACACACTTACTTCGACGAAGCTTAATCGATGGCGGAAACTTTTGGCGCCAAAGGGAAAAAAAGAGGACACACAACACACAACAATGGGTTGTGGCAGGAAAAACCTCCTGACAGGAGCAGAGAAAGAAAGAGAGTCTGTCTTTTTATTTGTATATACACTTATGCTCTCAATACCCAAAAATACATTATAAATTATAGTTCAGCTGCAGGCGTACGTCGTACGTCGCGTATACGCAATGTGCCTGACAATGGCCCGTACGTTGCGTATACGACAGGAAGCCCCAGAAAGCTCTAAAAAACCATAGCTGTGGCACGTATGAGGGGGGAGGAGGAGGAGGTAAGCAGTCGTGCGTATGTCTTTATATATCGGAAAACTTTTTGCCACTTTCCTCTCAGCCAGAGCTCAACTTTTGTTATGCTCGCTTAGCCCCGGCTACGGTTCTCAGTCGGAATCCGTCCGAGTCTGCGGCTATTTTTGAACATTTCTATGCTGCCATGGCCTGACTTTCCCTTTTTTCTCAGAGCAAAAAGGAGCTCAAAAGGAGCTCTGCGTGTGTACAAATATGTTACACTCCTGGCGGCTCGTGTGTTTGCCTACTTTAAACGCAAACCGATCGGAGTGCACATGTGCTATGTGGCCATGTCAGTTCCAGCCCCATCGCCACCACCCACTCGTCCTTTTTTATGTGTGCTTTGTGTGTGTGTGTGTGTGCTACAAATTGTTTGGCCTGGGAAATTCCTTGAGTTTTTGTTGAGGTTTTTATGGAGTCTGTCTCGGAGATGTCCATAGAGAGATAGAGTCTAAAACTAATTTGCGGCAGCAGCAGGTTCGGCAGGGGGGAAAATGGGAAAATATTGTTATTGATATACGAGCAAGGGAAGGTCCTTTCTAAAGCAGCAAATGAAGTGAACTGTTTTTCGGTCTTTTTTGTTTTTGCAGGTTAATGGAGCCTGGGCCCTGCCTGATGTCGTTTGTGATTTCTATATAGCCATGGATGTGATATGTTCTACTTCATCGATATTCAACTTAGTTGCCATCTCCATAGACAGGTGAGTTTTGACTCTAATTTAGAATTGATCTTAATTTTGATCCTGTTTTGATCCTATTTTGATCCTTTAAAACCTCTTTTCCTTAGATATATCGCTGTGACGCAGCCAATAAAGTACGCCAAGCACAAAAACAGCCGCCGCGTTTGCCTTACGATACTGCTGGTTTGGGCCATATCGGCTGCCATCGGCTCACCGATAGTCCTGGGCCTCAACAACACGCCCAACCGTGAGCCGGACGTGTGCGCCTTCTACAATGCCGACTTTATCCTGTACTCCTCGCTGAGTAGCTTCTACATACCCTGCATTATCATGGTGTTTCTCTACTGGAACATATTCAAGGTGAGTCCTGGTTTAAAGTCAAATAATAAAAGTAGTTGAAAAGCGGAAAATTGTAAAGCTCTTTAAAGTCAACTCGTAATTGGTATTACAAAATAAAACCCGCGTTAAGGGCCATTACTCAAACCGCAGCCAATCAAAATGGGATTTTGACGAGCCGAGAGCCGAGAGTGGGATTCAATATACCGATAGCTGATCCCTGCTGACTCCTGCACAATTCACAATTTGCAATCCCTGCCCAGGAGTCATTGGTTCGGATTGTTTGCGCACATTAGCTGCTGACTGCCGACTGCTGACTGCGAATATCCGGAACATCCGGAGGATGCAAGCGCAGCATGTCCTGGCTTTAATACCCCTTCTCTACATCTCTACATCTCTTCTCCTCTTACCTCCTTCTAGGCCCTGCGGAGCCGGGCGAGAAAGCAACGGGCGGCCAGGAAGCCCCACCTCTCGGAACTGACGGGCGGCAGCGTCATCGAGAACATTGCCCAGACCCGTCGTTTGGCGGAGACGGCACTGGACAGCAGCCGACATGCCAGCCGGATCATGCCGGACGAGCCGGCCACTAACACGGCAAGCGGTTCCAACGAGGAGGAGGATGAGAATGCCATCTCGCCGGACATCGATGACTGCCATGTCATTGTGAACGACAAGTCCACCGAGTTCATGCTGGCCACCGTTGTCGAGGAGACGGGCAAGTGAGTAGCCGTTGGCAAGGTCCTGGAAACCTGATATATTAGCTACAAATTGGTTGCTTGCAGCAAGGATTTTTTTGTGCACAAATTCCCTTTTCTTTCTCTCTGTCCTTTGTGAGGCGCACCCACTGCAATCCTTATTTAAATTTAAATTAATAACAAGCTAGAGCTGCTATTTAATAATATCCATTAGGGATAAGTGCAGCGTAGTCAGAGTATACAAGGCAGGCCCTTGGCCGAAATTTATTCCTATAGCAGAAAGGCTTCGGGGGAGGACAGAGGACAAAGGACAGGGGAGCTATCTGCGATGGCCCTGCGAAAAAGTTTGGGGCTCAGCGAATTGGGAATCGACTGGCATCCTTGGCTCTACCTGGGCACCATGGCACGTGCCACAGGCACGTAATAGATAAGCCAGTCCGAGTCTGTTTCTGTCGAGTGTCCTGCAGAATGCAGGTTGTAGTATGCAGGTTGTAGCGTGCAGCTCCTCTCTCTCTTCCAAGGCTGCTCCAAAATTGTGGAATCTAATTGCTGGCCTCGTTCCGCAACGGCGCCACTCAATTGTCGGCATAAAAGGAGCACTTGCATTGGCACTTACTCCTGTGGATCCCTGCCTACGCCTACGCCTTTCCGCCCTTCGAACTCCGCACTCCAATCAGATTCAGCTTCAGATTTGCCGTATTCCGTGTCCTGGACGAAACCGCCATTGAGTGCGAGCGTTAAGCGCAGTCAATTAGCATCCTGATGGCATGCTTAATCCAATAAGGACACGAAATGAAACCATTAATGACAGGATGCCCAAAGAGCAGGAGCAGCGAAGGATGGGTCGAAGGCACAACCGCGAAACTTTTGCGCCAAAGAAAGCACTGCCAAAGGCCATGGGGGAAAAATAAATCTGAATAATTCAATTAATGCGTCACTTAATTAAAACTCAATCTTGCCTTTGCCTTTAATTGACATTGCGCCCCGATTTCCTGTCTTTTTTTTTTCTTTGCCGCTTTCTGCCGCTTCTCCCGGATGCCGCGCTCTTCCGATGTCCCGATGTCCTGTCCTGTATTGATTGATTGTCGCCACCGCCATGGAAAATACTCTGCACCACAGCAGCGTTGTGGCCCAGATCACCACACAGCCGCAGCTGGTCATCGCCGATCCGAATGGTAATCATGATTCTGGTTATGCAGCCTCAAACGTTGACGATGTCCTTGCAGGCGTGGGCGTGGCCGCTGGCTCCAACGCCCCCGCCTCCGCCTCCTCCTTCTCCGCCACCGCCGGCATCTCAGCAGCGCCAGCGAGCAGCGGCTCCCCACCAGACAGTCCGCTGCCCAGCGGCGCCACCCTGCAGCGGTCGAGTGTGAGCAGCCGCCGGAATACCGCCGACGATTCGCCGAAGCGCGGCGAGCCGGCCCTCAGGTCAGTCGGTGTCGATAACTCCAGGTATTTGGTAACACTCCAGTATTTCAGCTCGAGTAGATAAAGCCTCATTCCTCCGCAAGTCATGTATTAATCCTTGAAACCCACTCCCAGACGCTGCACAAGCTCTCACTTATTAGCTCACCAAAGGACCCATTAAGCACTTGAACCACTTCAAAACCAACAAAAGCCGCAAAATAGGCTTTAGCAATCTTAAATCTGAAATCTGAAAATAGTTCCATAATACCTTTAGTAGTAGTTTTTTTGTCCTGGCCAAGATTGCGTTTTCATTTTTCCGGTTTCATTGCCGGTTTCCGTTTACAGCGTCGCCATGAAGCCATTGTCCTTTGTCCGGTATGGGGTGCAGGAGGCCATGACTTTGGCACGCAACGACTCAACGCTATCGACCACATCGAAGACGTCCTCGCGCAAGGATAAGAAGAACTCGCAGGCGTCAAGGTGAGTAATGGCGTACGTCGCCCCTAATTACAGTTATTAGTAACTAGGAGTTGGGCCTTTCTTGTTTCCTTTTTCCCCTCTCTCTGCGCTGCTTTGCTTTGCTCTGCTCTGCTCGGAAAATGCAATTTACCATGGCTTATTATCCTTGCGTGTCCTTAGATTCACGATATACAAGGTGCACAAGGCCTCGAAAAAGAAACGCGAAAAATCGTCGGCCAAGAAGGAGCGCAAGGCCACCAAAACACTGGCCATCGTTTTGGGTAAGTTCAAGGGTCCTCGGTCTAGGTTTCAGTCTGCTTTAACACACCCCTACTCCCTACCTAATCCTTTTTTGAAAACAAAACAAAAACAGGTGTCTTCCTGTTCTGCTGGCTGCCCTTCTTCAGCTGCAACATCATGGACGCCATGTGCGCCAAGTTCAAGAAAGACTGCCGACCGGGCCTCACGGCCTACATGCTGACCACCTGGCTGGGCTACATCAACAGCTTTGTGAATCCGGTGATCTACACGATCTTCAATCCCGAGTTCCGCAAGGCCTTCAAGAAGATCATGCACATGGGGTGATTGAATGCGGCAAGCAGGTCAATCACGAGCATAGCAATAGTAACCAGGATGTGGCAGATGGAATTGGAAATGAAGAGCTTCCTTCAAGAGGATGAGATGGAGAAGGGAAGGAGGAGTATGAGAGAAGTGTGCCAAAAGCAAGCAATCGACGCACCAAGGATCTCAGCCCGCCACTCAATTAGGCATTGGGTTTTAGTTAAGGTCTCAGTTTCTTGGTTTGTTTCCTACGTTGTTTCCCATTAGCAGTAAGCAGAAAGAGTTCAGCTACTTATGTAAATAGATCTGTATATATGTGTACATCTCCCCCAGGAACTTAAACTGCTTCCTTAAAAGGGAGATAGCATTACGAGCTGTAGGATAGGTACAATTTTTAACAATTACACTTAGCTAAACCCCAACCCCCCAAGATATAATCAACAGGAAAGTCAAGAGTCTTGTCCTTGCTAAACACAGCCCCAAAGTAGAAGTAAGTTGTGGTTATAGGATCAGCTAGCACCATAAGATACGATTCGCTTTAACAAAAAATAAAAAGACGTGTAGTAGTGTTTTTGTAAGCTGCTCCCAAACCTGTCACATATCACGAGCAGCAAGCTATACCCACCCATGCCCCATCCTGCCCCCAAAGATCCAGATCCAGATTCAGATCCAAAAACTAGTGCGTAAGCGTAGAAGAAACCATATCTTTAAGGCCAACTCGCGGGGTATGGTCCCATATCGATACTTGGTGTCGGTGCCTAGAGTTAGTTAGTTATCGGTTATCGGTTATCGGTTAGGATTAGGTAGCAAGCGGGGCCTCGAGGTCAGAGCCCTTCACACCACACACTCGTACACACGCAAAACGCGCACACTGCACACACGATTGGTCGTAAAGAGCGATGATGGAACTCAAACGCAAATGGCATTTATCGATTAATTGCATCGTTATCGTTCTGACAAAACCCGTTGGGAATTATAATGCATACCTTGACGGCAAACACACACACACACACACGAGCAGACATCACAAACCAAATGAGCCCCACAAATCAAAACGACTTCGAGGGGGCCCTGACCCCGATGATAACCCCGCTTACAGAGCACTTTTCCGTTCGACTTTCGGTTCAAGTAGCTATAAATAATGATTCAAACATATATATACAGGATACATATAGGAAGGACACGATGTAAGCGCATTTAAAACCAAGAGGTCGTACCTAGGCTAGACACGTAGACTAGGTCTTAGGGTAAGCAGCGGCGTACCTAGTACGCCGGCATCGTTTCTCGACACCAAGGAGCTAGGAGAGAATGTATTCGTTACCTATATCAGATAGTAGTACCAAAGGAAAAGGAGCCGCGATGCATAGCAGGGACGAAGGACGGGGAGAGAATCAGGGTACGTAGAGCGTTGCTAGAAGCAATCTGCGAGGAGAGGAGCTCCAGCTGAAGACCGAACATAGCGTATATACCCATCGTGCGTGCATAGTGTATAGTGTATAGGGTAAAATATCAAAACAGAGTTTTTTGAAACACGGACCAAGCCCCGAATCGCCCCAAAAACAGACTCTGGACCCCCGTCGACTGTCGATGCCCCCAGGATCTGGATCTGGCCTAACCAGCGTCAGCTGGCTGAGAGTGGAGCCTCGAGTTTGACTTCAAGACGACTGGCAGGTCAGGCTGCTGGGAGCACGCCCCTTGCTCTCAACCAGGATCAGGAGCGATAAATGGACGAAAGCAAGGCCAGATCCGGCCGGGCATCGCCCAGCCTCCTGGCAGTCCCAGGGGGTCCCCCAGTCTATGGGCTTCGACTTCGGCTTCAGCTTCGGCTTCGTCCTTTGGTCCGTGCTTTCAACAGCCGTCCTCTTAACTGTTTCTATGTGACAAATAATTGATAGATACTTACTCCTACATGTGTAGTACTTTATACAAATTCCATATATGATATGAATGAATATTGTGTAGCCGTAAGCTCGGATTATGTGTACTTAGGCTTAGGCGGTGCCCGGCTCCCATTTCCATGGTGACTCCGAGGCCAAGCTCAACTGTTTTTATACTTTCCTAAGAACTCCAGTGTATTTCGTCGGTGTGAATGTTTGCGTGACTCGGAGTGTGTTTGTCTGTTTGTTGGTGTTGGTGTTGCTGTTGTTGTTTTTTTTTTATGTGTCTTTAGGCTAAGCATAGGGTTCTAGTGGCTAGTGACTAAGCTTAGACTAAGACTAAGGAAACGGCTCTACTTTCAGATCAGTGCGCAAGCAAGCCTCCTAAGTTAGGTTCTTCCAAAGAAAACGCTTATTAATTATAGCTAATCGGTAAATGTGGAACTTGTACACACCACAATACACCAAAACACTCTACAACAACACTCTACAGTACACTACAACACACCACGGAACCTTTAATGTTGAGTTATCGAAAGCGCAGCCTGAGTTTCCCAGGCGTTGAATTGTTATCTGTTATCGTTATCGTTAATTTTGTGAAGGATATAGCGTACTCCTAAGACCCCGCCGCATAATCATCGGCAAGGACATATACACGTAGCAAGATCTTTGTACCAATTAAGCATATATCCATATATGTATCTAACATTTAGCGAAGTGGAAACGGAAATGGACAAAACTATTTTAAAGCAATGAGAGCAAGTTTGTTTATTTTTTTTTTCTAGAGAAATTATGGAAATTATAAGCTAATGAGGCGTAGGCTAAGCTCTGAGAAAAGCAAACTATTTCAAGAATAATTACCCTAGCTAATGAAAGTAATAATAGCGAATAATAACAACAATAAAGTACGATACCAAAACGGGATGAATAAGAATACTTCAAATAAATAAAGCGAAACTGAAAATATTTCAAGGCAAAAAACCAAACTTTTTATTTCGAAAACAACGGGAAACGGGAAATGGGAAATGGAAAACTGGAAACTGTCGTCTCGGGTCTTGGTAAGTACACGATACCCACTGATCCACATACAAGCGTATATCAGCATTTTATTGCGTTTATATGAGCTGATAATAAAATTCCAATAAGCATGAAAAGAAATTAAAATACTTTCGCAAGACAACAGGGGGAACAAGGGAGCAAGGCCAGAGGGCTGGGCGGATAGTGAAATCAATTCGAACGGCGCTCACGGCCGTCGCCACCTCTCGGGAAACCAAAACCGTAACTAAAAGCGTCTAAATAGATAAACGCGCGGCCCACAGGATGTGGCAACCACCCAAGCCACCTCCACCCACCACTACCCACCGCTCCCCCCTCTTCTCGTCATCGTCTAATGGGCACTCAGTCAGACAGCTCCGTCTTGGTCGCAGTCGTAGGCGGAGGCGGAGACGGAGGCATCTCCAGCTCCAGCTCCAGAGACGACCATCGAGACACAGACACAGACACAGCCCGGGAATGAAAGTGAGAATGGGAACGAACTCAAGTCCTTCTGTCTGCTGTCCGCGTCTTAATATGAAGTGCCCTTGTACACGGTGAAAAAAACTTGCTGGTACTTTTTTGGAATTAAGTGTAAGTCTTTCTTGGTATTCGATTTTGTAGGTTTTGCATTTAAACAAAATTTTATTACTATATTACAAGTTTTGTATATCTCCTCTTAGTTTTTAATTTTATTTCATTAAAATGAATCGATTCTTCTAATTATTAATTTTTACTATTAACTAATTTATTATTCATTTTTAAAAGATTTATTATTATTTATAAATTAATGTTATTATTATAACAAAAGTTTACTATATCTCCTCTTAGTTTTTACTTTCAATTATTCAACATGAAACAATTTTTATTGTTTCAATTATTAAATTTAATTAGTAATTTATTAATTATTACTTAATGTATTTAATAAATAATGCGTTTTCTTAATTTTTACTTGGATTTGACTATAATTAAGCGATTCTTAGAGATCGATTTTATTATTAATTAATTTATCATAAATCATTAATTAATTTTATGAATATATTATATTATATTTATTTATTTATTATTAATTATTAAATAATTAAAAATTAAATATTAATTTTATTATTATATCATAAGCTTTTTTTATCTCCTCTTAATTTTTCCCTTCACTTAACCAAAATGAATCGGTTCTTAGTGATCCACATATTAATTTTTATTGCAAGCTAATTTTTTATTGATTTTTAATAAATGTGCTATTAATTGTTAATTAATTATATTATTATAACATACGTTTTCTATATCTTCTCTTAGTTTTTCTTTTCATTTCAGCTTTTTTAGATTTCTTTAAAGTTCTAAGTAAGATCCTGCCTGATCTATATTTATATTATATTTACCACATTTCCCAATTCGTTTCCCAATTATTTTCAATTCAAATTGCTTGTAATTATCCCAAAATTCGCGTCAGTGGATAAATGCCAATTTTGTTTTCGCCATCCTGTGTGTGAGCTGTGTGTGTGTGTTGTTGGCCTGACCATAAATACAAATGTAAAAAGGGCAACCCGAGTCCGACCCCCGACTCCTGGCCACTCCTCCTGGCTGCCCCGGAATTCCAGCTTTTGCGAGTGGGCAAAGTTGTTCCATTCGATTCGGCGAGAGTTGTGTTGTGTGCTCTATGTCCATAACTAATTCGAACTAAATGATGTACTAAAGTGTTGAGGGAACACGGACGGATACTGGCACACGGATACTCGGGCAATGGACTCCGGGATACACAGATACACGGATACACATCCTTGCATACTCAAGGCTCGGGCTCCTGTTCGTCTACGCAGTGCGTATGAAATGTTTTGCGCCTGGGAGCGATATCTTATCGTTACACTCACTGGGTGGCGATAATTGACAGACCATTAACGTTTGGATTGCAAAAGCTAAAGTACAACTACACAGATACACAGGCAGAGCCATCTCCCTACTCCTCCCAGTCGAGTCCTGTCCAGTTCAGAGCATTTAAGGGTGTTGTTTGCTCCTGAAGGCATATGCCAGTGTCGATGTCGATGTCCGCGTTAGTGTCCCTATAACTATGTGATTTCCTAAGCAATCCGAGGCTCGGCAGCCTGAGCTGTGTGAAGCTCGGAAAAGGACTCTCTCTACAGCCTTAAAGACGCATCCTGCCATCGCCTGTTGCCAGGGCATACAGCTTCAAGCTCAACCCGAAACCCAAGCAGTTTACATGGAGAAGGAGAAGGAGAAGGGTCAGCATCTGACCCGGAATGGAATTCTGGCAACCGGAAACTCAACAGTGCAAAGTCAAAATCGAAAAATATGCACATGACCAGAAATAGTTTAAATACAAGGCCGAATATTAATATGTGGATGTAGGTGAGGGTAAGGATAGGGATGGAGGTGGAGATGTGGGTTAGGGTGTGGCCGTAGTCCCCAGGCGATGGGGTTAGTGCAATCAAGCATGGCTTCTCAGTGGATTAGAGTTCCAGGTCCCAGGTCCTAGGCACCAGCCTGGCATCGTTTCAACTTCACGCCCAACGACTTTTCAGCCTGCCAGGAGCTCAGAGGAGAGGCAGGCAGGAAGGCCAGAGACTCGTTCGAGTGGCTGGAATCCCATAAACTTATGGGAAGGATATGGGCAAGAGTGCAGTCATTGACTGGCAGGCTCAATGTAATTTGACTGTCATCCGATTATCGTCCTGCTTGGTTACTAAAGAGATCGATTCCAGGGAGCTGAGACTGGGACTTTTGTGCTAAAATTATACCTAGTGTTCCTATATCATTATATATAGCAGGCTTTGGTCATACTTTTAGCCTAAAAGAATATAGTAACAAATGGATCTGTGTCATTCGCTTGAAAAGCAAACAAAAAACTATCAAAATTGACTAGTAACAAACTGGTCTCCTGTGGCTCTTCGCTGTTCAAACCTTTTCTATCCTTCGGACAGAGACCTGACCCCCCCCCCCCAGAACCATGGTGGAGTTCGCCTTTGACATCATGCAGTTCTTTCCGCAGGCCATCATTCGTATTCAGCCGCACCACCTACGCCCTGCGTCTCCTGGCTGCCAGTTGAGCCAGGTCCTTGACTCGATGGGCCAGTACTCGGCACGGGCCCAGGACCTGCGTCAGCCGGTTACCGTTGCCGGCAAGCTAACTAACGACCAGGTTGTGTACCTAATAACCGATCAGGATTCGGGTCGAATGGCTGTCACCGGACTGCTCAAGGTCGGCACCAAGGACCTCTTTTTGTACGACGAGAAGGGTGTCATCCAGCACTGCGATCGCACTCCTGCCATTCTTGACTTTTATGTCCACGAGTCAAGGCAGCGTCGTGGGCAGGGGAAGCGGCTCTTCGATCGAATGCTTTCCGATCAGGGCTGGAAGGCGTGCCAGTGCTCCGTGGACAGGCCCTCCCATAAAATGAAGGCCTTCCTGAGCAAGCACTATGGTTTGGTGCGAACCATACCGCAGGCCAATAACTTTGTTCTCTACGAGGGTTTCTTTAAGGACCCGCCGCCGGCAATCTCGGGGCGAGTTCGTGATGTTTTCTCTGGAGGAGACACTAACCAACCACAACTCAGGCAGCACAAGGACACTCATAGGCTAGAGCCAGGCTACAAGCAGGGAAGCGGACGAGTCCAGAAGCAGAATCTTGGAAATCTTCAGAGACCCTCCACAGTGGCCGATATCCTGGGCGTTGGCGAACGGATTACCAATCGTCCTCCCGACAAGCGTTTCTCCAAAATTCATCAGTGATGTTCAATTGAGTTTTTCAGTGTCTTCTTTCACTAACTCTTAATTCTTAACAAATTTTATATTGTAATTGTTAATAAATGCAAGAGTTGAACTGGGCTAGTTCCTTGTACAAAATATTGGATAAAAACCCACTCAATGTGCTGGCGAACCTCCTGTTTTCGCAAAGGATAAATAATTCAATCAGAGGCCTCCCCCACAGGATCCCATTTACGGACTGATTGGCAAATGACCAGCAGTTGGTCCCTCCCTATCTATATATATAGTATATATAGAAAATTCGCCAGTATTTGCATAGTTTCATTTTCATTTAACTTTTATTTGCCGTCACGTCGCCAAAAATTGCCAAAAATGCAAAATGTCCAGCCAATGATTGCTCCTCCCTCCCCCTATGTCCTCTCGATGTCCCAAATCCTGCCTGCTGCTGTTGTTTGCTCTGGATTGTTTGTCACCGTTTCTGTGGTGTGGTTGTGCGGGTGTGCGGGTGTGTGGCTATAACTGTGGCTGCTGCTTTTGCTGTTGCTGTTGTTGTTCTTGTTGTTGATTCGTTTGCATTGCCATAATATTTAATGGGCAGTCAAAAGTTGGAGTAGAGGCTCCTTCTGGATGCTGGCTAGGATTTGACTGAAACTGGTTGCTGCCAGTTATTATGTCGCATCATTTGAACAAAGTGTCCGCACATGCAGAGCAAACAAATTTCAGGGAAGCCCACAGCAGAGTCTGGAGTCCAGAGCCGCCTCATCGATGGTTCAATGGGTCCAGCGCGGGTCCTTTAGGAACGGGCACCGAGGCAAGGATGTCGCAGAAACAATGGCGGGCGGAAAACCAAATGAAATTCAGTTTAGCCAAGGCACATCCAGATACCAACCAGAACACAACACACAGACGGGACCCAAAACACACACAAAAACACGAACAACAGTGGTGCAAATATTAAAATTCAAAATTTTTGTCACGTGTCAAATGCCATTTATGCGCTTCGTGATCGCACGCGGCAAGTCTAGGACTCGGGCTCAGCCTCAGGCTCAGTCTCAGGCTCCTCCAGCTCCTGCTACAGCCCAGGGACAGGAGCAGACATACATATATACAGACAGAGGGTTAAACGGAGTGGGAGACGTGGTGAGGTGTGAGCCGGAAGCGAGAGACGCACTCAGGAAGTCAGACTTTAGTGGGGTAATATGTATACACAGGTCACAAATCTATGTAAATCGATGCTTAAATCTTGGGAAATCGAAAAAGAAATGCATCAATAGCCAAGTTGATCGATCTGTCTTTTACTAAGCTAACTAGTTTCTATTAGTTTTTGAAATATCTCAATTAAATTTTTCAGAGAGACTATTTCCAGTGCAAGTAGTAACATATATGTAAAAGTTGAAATGAAAAATATCCCTCTACATTAGCTCATCTTGCCTCTCCTGCTCTCTGTTCGAAAATTTCTCAAAATTGAGAAACTAACAATTTATTCTAAAATTTTTAGGGAATTTAGAAGCAACAAAAAAGAAATCAAACTTTGGTAAACCGAAGTTTGTATACCCTTTAGCGTTTAATCATGAAAATTATCATTGCTAACCCAATAATTCATTGATTTAAATTCGGGTTTTCTGTGCTAGTTTTTATTAGGTTAACAAAATCAACATATTGAATATAGAATTTAAAAAAAAGGCATTGTTTTTTTTGTAATTTTTGATAATTTTAACATTGTAAAAAACTGACAATTAATTATATTTTATATATTATATATAGATTTTCAACCTTTATCGACTATATTTGGTATCGACTATATTCGGGTACCCAAGATCTTTACTGTGACTTATGAGTGATCAGGATCAGGATCTGGATAGTTATGAGAACCACTGTATGTCGCCTTCCTTTTCGATTATTATTTTCTGTTTACTTAGTGGTCGTGCCAGGTTGCGCCGTTGCCTTTGCCGAAGGGGTTTTCACTTGAAGCCAACTTCCTGCCTGCCTTTATTTCGCATATATTTATAAAATAACCCCGAAAGTGCCGGCTGAAGTGTGTGTGTGTGACAGTTTTATTAGCATATATCGATTGCACTCAACTGAGAAGGCCATTATGCAAACTAAGTAACTTCAAAACAGCAAAAGAACGAACTCGAAGTCGAACAAACTCGAAAAATGTTATTTGCTCCTTTGTTTACTTTATTGTTTTTAATTAATTTATAGCTTACGAACACACACACACACTGGCACAGCCTGCGGCAAGGAAAAAATAAAGTGATTGCAAATTCGATTTTCATTTATGATTTTCATTTGATTTGCTTTTATATTGATTTATTTTTAGTATATTTATTTGTCAGTTCAACTCCTTTTGAGGTCTTTTTAACTTGTGACTTTTCTTGTCTTTAAAAAGTACTCTTTTGTTTTATATTTTGTGGTATTGTTTAGTTCCATTGCAATTTTCCTGCATGTACACCTCTGCGTATGATTAATATTGCGTATACGCACTCCTGTTCCCTGTCACATTGCGTAAACGCAGGCAGTCAGTTATGAGAATGAAAAAGGCATTTCAAGGGAATGTCAGTTCACCTTAAAACAGGCAACGTTGCCTGGCGATTGACCGACTGACTGGCTGATTGACTGACTGAATGAATGACCAAAAAAACAGAAGCTCCTGGTGCACTTGACAAAAGCCAAGGGCTCATCATCATTGCCCAGGACCCTTCGCCTTTGTGCCCTGCCATTGTGCACCCGGAGATTCCTGAATTTGGGGTTCCTGAAGCCCCGCTTTAAGGCCGCTTGGCGGTGAACCCAATAAATTTTACCCGCTTCTATTTATGCCCTTGTTGTTTGCGGCACTGCAACTGAGATCAGAAGGCGAGCAGGGGAATCATTGCCAAGTACCGGGCCACGTGTCACTGAGTGACAAATGCCATTTGTTTTCGCTACCCGCTATCCGCATCCCCGGACCACGACCATAAACAAGTGTAACAGGGACCACGTTTAAAAATAGCCAAGGAAAAACGGAGGGATGGATGAATATTAAATTGCGATAAATAAGGGAAGTGGCAAGCCAGGAGGACGAGGAGGAGGACTCCGGAGTGAGTCAGTGGCTTGCCAAAAATAAACATGTTCTAAGGGGGTCAGAGGTTGCGTTCGGTTCAAGTGCATGTGGCAGAAGATACAGCAGATCCTGTTCAGGAAGGAATGAACTTAATCCCATATTACTTTATGGTTTAATTGTAAGTTAGTTATCATTTCAGGATAAGCCAAGGATCAGAACATCAAGCTATTTCTATACATTCCTTTAAATAAATCACAAAGAACGCCAGTCAATGATAAATTAAACAACTTAATGGATAACAATAAAAGTTTACATTTAAATGGATTTAATAAAGCCTTGCTGTGAGTAAAAGAAACTCTTCACATTAAAGGATAATAAAAGCTCTTCCTTTTAAAAAGATTTCAGATCTAAGGACCTCCTTCTTTGCTGCCAGGATGGAAGATATCTCTCCCTTTAAAGCTCTTTATATTTTAAATAACCATTTCTCGTATTGCCCTAATTGATGTCCCTCAACTATTGGCCCGAGAGTGCAAAGTCAAGTCTCTCCGTCGAAGCAGGAAGCAGCTGTATCCTTGCTGCACTTCCGCAGCAAAAGCCATGTAAATCACTTAAGAGTTTCTCCATGCTGGCAGGTCGCGGTGCTCTAAAAGAGCTCATAAAGCAAAAATGCTGTGAAAATCATTTGTTACACTACGCGTATGGATAACTGTAAAGTGCCACCGAACGCACTCGCTCTGGTGGCGTCTCCAACTCGGTCTCCTGCCTCAGACTGCTCCCTCTGCCCCATCCGTCTCGCTCCTCCTGCTGCTGTAACAATAATGTGCACTTATTTTTTATGGCAATCATTTAAGACAAAAATGTAGCAGCGGCAAAAGCGAAGCTGAAGTAAAACAAAGGCAGCCCAGCGTCAAGTCACTCAAAAGGACGAACAGAAAGTGAAGAACCTCTTACAGAATGTATTTTTATAAAAGTCTTCTATATATATATATGTATTTTTATGTATATATTGTACAAATATACATATATAAATGGGACGTAGGTGTGTGTGTGTGAAGCAACAAAGTAGCACAAGAACGAAATGGCGCCGGAAATGTTTGCTGAAGTTGGTAAAGCAGCCCAATGAGGAGGCTCTCTTAGGACTCTCGCCCTCGTTCCTTGCCCGCCGGCAACAACTCTGATGAGCGTCAATCAAGGAAATTGCTACTTTTTCAGCAATTTTTCACTCGTTCTCAGTGCGTTGAGCCGCCGTTTGACGTCAGCCAACCAAAGCCGAAAGCCAACTCCGTTTGATTCTTCCGCCGAATCAAACCCGGAGTGTGAAGTGGGAAGACTGCAAGGAGGAGGGAGCAGGGAGCAGGAAGCCAGGAGTCAGGAGCCAGGAAGCCAGGAGCAGGGAGCAAGGAGCAGGGAGTCTGTATTCCATTCGCAACCACTTGTTGCCACACAGGTTATTATTAATACAGTCATAATCCCCACACGAGAGATGATTCAGAAGAAGGCTTCACATAAATAATACATTTGAGATTAATTTGTTTCATTTATCGGTGTAGAGTTCTTTCCACGAAAAGAGTCTTTAAATATGAAATGAATTTAAATTACTTAATATAGAAATATAACAAGTTTTCAAAAGAAAACAGGACTACGCTGATCTTAGGCACTCATTTAATATTATTTAAGAAAAAACACCTCCAGCGGAGTCTCCCCAAGGTAAAAAGGAAAAGGATCCAATCTCCTCAAGGCAAAGGGGAAAAACGTCTGGATCTCCTCAAAGGAAATGGAAATAAAAGCTCCCAGGACTTTGTCCTTTGGCCTGTGGGGCTTCGCTCTTTGCCAGCTGTGGCTGTCACCCGTTACAACTGTGAATGGCAGCCACGCCCAAAGGACACGCTACCCTTTTTTTCAGCCCTTGTCTCCCCCTCTCTCTCTCTCTCGCTGAGAGAGAAAATTAATTTGCGGCTTATCGAAACCATAAAAATTTTCTAATCCACTTTGCGTAAATAATCATGAGCGTCAATTCAATGCCAGCAGCAGCCTTCAGTCCCAGTCGCACACTCACTTACACATTTACACACAGACACACACATACTAACTCTTACTCACACACTTGCATTTACACTTATTCGCTTATATCTGTGGCATACTTTTGCGGGCACCAACTGCGAGTGCAGTGCGGCAGTGCGGAAGATGAGGGAAAACTTTCAACTCTGAGGCGCCAAAGTCGAAAAGTAACTTTTTTTCCGCTGTTTAGCGCAGCGTCAACAAAAATTGTGAGCAACAGCAGCAAAAGCAAAAGCAAAAGCAGCAGTGAGCATGTCGGGCTAAGCCCTAGACAATATTACATTTGTTGACCTCAGAGTCTTGTTGAAGTGGGTAACGTCGTTGCCTTAGGTGGCGCCGGGCTTTTGGAGATGGCCAACTTTGTTGGCTGCTCGAATTGCAACAGAGTTTGACAGCAACAGAAACAGAAACACAAAAAAAAAGAAACCGAAACACAAACTGTAGCAGCAGCAGCAGCAGAATCTGCAGAAAAAAGCACCGAGCTAGGACAAACAAAACGAAAAAATTATACGTTTTGGCCAGCCACAATTTTTGGCACATTTGTCCAGGCACTGGACTAGCTTTTCTTGCACGGAGAAAAAGCAGGTGCTATCACTCATGAACTCTATAAATCAATATAGTATATAGTTTTCCTAGAAAACCATCAAAGAAGACAAAAGATTCTCACTATCATCAATTGAAAAACCTCACAGAAAGCTAATATTTCAACAAGTTCCCTTTAAGTTCCATTTATTTGAGTAACTTTTCTCCCAGTGCAGTTGCCTGTGTCAGTTGCAGTGCCATTAAAATTTTAGCCCAATCAAAAGCTGAAGCCCAAAGCGTAGCAGTAGAAGCTAAAATGGGATAAAATTATTGTTTAGGAGTTGCCACAGACCAAGGGGAAGGAGGCTGGGGACACACGCTTGAGCCTGGGCCTGGGACAGCTGGAGAAGTCCCCGGGCATATGTGGAGGCAAATAAGATAAAAATGTTTGCTCTCTTTGGGGAAATTCGGGACATTGCTATTGAGTGGAAGTAATTTCGGAGGCGTAGGAGTAGGCGTTAATACACTGGCATTTCTCAGAAAATAAACCCCGAACCGGACTCCTGGCAAAACCAGTTAATGGAGTGCTCTCCGATAACCAGATGCTGCTGCTGAGATTATTTCCCCAGACTGATGACAGCCGCCTGAATGCAGATCCTTCTGCACTTTCTAGACTCTCAACAAGTGCCACAAATTATCCCCAGAGCAGGAGAGCTGTTTCTAGGCTGAGCAAATAAATTTGCGGCATTTGTTAATTAAATTCTCGAGCAGAAACTCAACCAAAGACATTCGGCAGTTTGGATTTGCATATGTGCAAAAAGTTTCCACCGAGAAGATGAAAAGTTTTGTGCCTTGTTTTTAGTTTCGGTCTTGTTTTCGTTGCCCAGTGGCTCTGGTGGAGAGTAATCCCGTTCCACTGGTCCTGCTCCTTCTACTGTTGTTGATGTTGATTTCATGATCCGAAATTAATATGGCGTATACGTAATGCAATAAAATGAAATTGAGCCCCAGTAAGGTTCTCAGCTAAATGTCCAGCCAATTATTGTCTAAATGGATCCTTCTGGCCGGTCTTGGTCCTTCTGTCTTTCGGGGCGATACATTCGAGTTGACCCAGCAAAGGGCACTTTAAAGTTCAACCCAGGCACACACACACACAGTTCATTAGGCAGGTCACAACATTCCCTTTCCCTGAGGTCTTCCATAGTTCCTTTCAGTTCGCTGCCTCAAGACCCTATGACACTAGCTTATGGGTCGCAGTATTCAGGCTAAAGTCTTATAGATCTCTGATTTCCCTGGCTTAAATTCACTTGGTTTAACTTTGAGCCAGTGTCATATGAGCTCTAGTTTTGGTTTTTTGTTAAATTTTACAACCTAAACGACAATTCATCAATATATTGGGACAGCCGAAAGTTAAAAATTTCATTAATGCCAATCGTTGTCCGACTCTCCGGCTCCCAATAGCCATCGTCTTCTTACTAGTTGATATTCTAGTCGCGTTTGGTTTAACTTTAATAACTTTTCAACTTTCCCTGGACTTTCCTTTGTCGACATGCTTTGATTACTACTTACTAGGCAAGCTCTCTCTGCCTGTGTCCCAGAAGTCCTTCCTTCTTCTCTCGCTCTCGCTGTCAACGGTGGCGTGTGTTCCCTGATTGTCGCCCGTGACGTTGATGGCCGTTGGTTGTCTGCTGGCCGTGATTTGTGTCCACCCGGGGGCGCCATAAAAAACAGCGCAAAACTTGAGCGACGACGAGGAGGAGGAGTAAAAACTAGAAGTGGACTTTGGCAGCACTTACAACTTGGGCAAATACACTGACCGGAATCCGGGAACTGGGATCCGGGAACCAAGGGCAACTCTAATTACTGGCCACCGTTTTTTTTGTATTTTTTTCGGCCAAGTTCTGGCGAGTATTAAGCGATAATGAAGATAAATAACTGCGAGGGAAAATACCTCAATTACGAACTTGGGGCGAACTACTTCGGTAATCAAATGAGCGATTAGCGAAAACTTTTTGGGGCCCACGGCTTCGTGCCCTCCTTGCACTCCTGCTTATGGAAATTGATTTGTGATGGTTCCTCAAAGTTTCCATCGAAGCCGCCTTCGGCTCCACTTTCTCCAGCAGTTTGTATCGGCTTCGGAGCACTCGATTTGCACTCGCCCCTGGGGGGAGGCACCAATACAGTTTAACAACTTTCCATAAATTAGTGAAGCGCACTTTACTTTCATGTTTCAATTTGTTGTAATCCCTCCGTTCGGGGCAAGGTACAAACCCTAATAAAAACAAAAGGCTTCACCTGAATTGATGCCAGTTACTCACACACGAGCGGCGAGCAACACGGCGAGAACGAGTGGGTGATGATACTAGTTACAAATTTCAAAGTAGAGAGAAATATTTTATAGAATACATGTCAATTATGTTTATATTATTTAATTATTTATTGCCTGGAAAAATTACTGTTTAAGAAAATCGAGCTTAAGCTCAACTCGCTTCTTGTTATTTTCCCGCTCTCGCTGGTATTCATTCTAGTGCATTTGCTCGTTTTTTCACTCTTCTACTCGTTACCATTACTCGTTGTTTTGAGTTTTACTGACTCGTTCCCCCGTTCGTTTTTTCTAATCCTTTTATTTAATGCTCTTTTTTAAAATGATTAATTTTTAACACATTAAATTTTCAAATTCTTCAATTGTCAATTGTCTAATTCTAGTTAACTTTTTGCTTAAGCATTATGTTTAATATAAATTATTTATCAAATCCAACCTAACGACCCAATAATTGTATAAATCAAAACCAGAAACAGCACGCACTGAGTGTGATATACCTGTGGGTGTCGTCCTGCTTCGCCCAGTGTTGCTTGAATCCTTGGGCTGCAGGATGCCCTGAACTCGCTGGTAGCTGCTGCTGTTGGCGCATTCCGTTTGTTCTGGTCGGACTCGTTGCTGCTGCCGTTTCATTCAATCAAACAGTCAATCAAATAAATTGCATTCGTTATTCACCAGAACTCAATATGCTTGCCAAGCAGTTGCGCGCTCGGGGGGTGGGCTTGGGGGTGGGTGTGGGTGTGGTGCAACTGCGGCAAGTGTGGCAAGTGCGGCTGGGAGGGTGCACTCACACATAACCGAATTATGAGCAAACACGCGCTCTTGCTGTTGCTGTTGCAGTTTTCACGCTTCACACACTCACACTCGCAGTCGCACTCGCACTCGCACTCGCGACACGACACAACATACACATGCACACCGACCGAGTCCTTCCACATCCTTCTGTAAATGACGCCATTTGTTTTTTCAACGCCATTTTGTTTGAGTTTTGTGCGGGATCGCTGCGCTGCCATTTCCCCCCCAACCCCGACCGCCGCTCCTGCTCCTGCAACTATCAAAACGAAATTGTTGGCAATAAAAATGTATACAAATGCAGATAGACAGGTAGAGGTACAGGTACAGGTGGGCGGGTCCAGGTGGGAAGGAGAGGCAAAGGCGAGGAGCGAGTTTTGAATGGAATTGTATCTGCAAGTTTTTCTGCTCCTTTCGCCGTTATTTTTTGTTGTTTGTTCCTTTTCCTCTTACTTTATTTTCTGTACTTTTTTTTTGTGTGTTTTGCCGGCAAACATTATTTATTGGCTGTGCTTACGGGTGTTAGACCCGTCCCACGTGTGTGCCGCCTGCCTGTGTGTGCGAATTGGAATTTATTTAAATATGTTTCCCTGCCATGAGCTTCCGTGTTTCGTGTTTCTCCTGGCTCCTGGCTTCTGGCTCCTCTTCCTGGCTTTTGGTTTCCACCTTTACCTACATCTACACCTGCACCGCCTTGGGCAGCATTTTTATGGCCTGCCATCCGCAGATGCTGCTGCCAGCGCTAGCATCTTCCCATCTTCCCATCGCACCTCCGCCGATCCAGTGTTTATGCTCGGTAGCGTTTTTATTGTTCGCTGTTAAACACCTGTAATACAATATTTGGGCTTGGGACCTGGAGCTTGGGGCTTGGGGAGGCGCAACTAGTTGCACGCGGAGGCGTGGATGCTAGCAGATACATATATGTGTGTGTAAGTTCTTGAGCGGGGCAAGTGTCAAGGCAAATACATCACATCCAATTGAAAGGCAATGTTGGCTTTGGAAAGATGCACAAGTGACGCAGATGGACAAATACGCAACTGCACTCGCAAAAAGGTTGTACAAATTGTACTAATTTTGAGTGAAAATAAAAGAATATTGCATTATTTGTCAACAAATTAAAAGACATTCAATATTCGTAGCTTTTAAAGACTCGACTAGCTAGCTCTTCGTTTTCCTTTTCTCGCTGATTCTCATACCCGTCGTTATTACTCGCTGCTTTCACCTTTTCGCTATAGCCTCGTTGTCTTTACTCGTTGTTTTCATATTCGATTAATCGTCCCTTGCTCGGACTTGTCGTTTTCCTTCCCCTTCGTATTACTCGCTGGCTTCATCTTTTCACTCTAAGCTTGTTGTCTTCACTAGTTGCTTTTATATTCGTTGCTCGCTTTACCTAATGGTTTTTGTTCTTGCTAAACTTGCACTTTAAGGTCTGCCTTACACTCCACATAAACACAGAAACCCATAAACACATGCATCTTGCCATGATGTTGAAACAACTTTAATATTTAAAAGTAAAATATGAAGTGACGGAACGCAACTTCTGGCTGCAGTCAACCACAAAGAATACCGGAACGTGTTACCTTAAGTGACTCTGCTTAATTAAATCATATGCCCAGTTGATTTAGGCAAAGTCCTTGCCTCGAGGCGCCAGAATATTATTTGCGGTTGCATCTCCATTACTACTTCAGCTGTGGCAGCTAGCTGTGCGCCTTGTGGTTTTGATTTGCTTCCAAGTAAAATGAGAAAACAACTAAATAAAATTTATTTTCAAAGGTTTTCGCAGTATCGGAATTTATATGTGCAAAGTTTTTCGCTAATAGAAAAACTCAACCAACGCCTTTTTCTGCATGTGCGGGAACTGGCTTACTTGGATAGTTGGACACTTTGATATCTGGATATCTGGATAGCTGAATAGCTGAATAGCTGAATGGACGCCTGAATGGCGGTCGGTCTTTGCCTTGACACTAAGCACTCAAAGCACAGTGCAAACAATGCAGTTTTCAGCTCAGCATCTTTCCTTGGCTCCATCTCCATCTCCGTCTCTGCATCTCCATCTCTAGCTCTTGTGTGCACTGCAATTTCATTAATTTAATGAATTACATTCGGCAGCTGCTGCCAGGGCAGAGGACAGAGTCAGAGTCAGAGTCTCAGAGATGGCTGCCAGAATTCCATTTAATTGCGCAAATACGCACAGATTTCGAAGCAGGTCGAGGATTACCGCTTGATTATTATTATTATTATTTTAGTCTGGCGTATTAAATTCGCAATTTGCATTTGTATGCCAGAAGTTTGCCAGACAAATGTCTTGGCATATTGAATTAGTTGGGAGAATAACCCGGAGAAGCTGCAGTGCCAGCTAGCAAAAAAGCAAACCCTTCAAATTAAACATAATTCCGGCTCTCAAATAGGTCCTGGTTGGGTGTGTCCTGGTTGTGTGTGTGCTTATCTAACATTTCTGCTGGTTTCGGCTTTGCTCTGTCAAGTTTATTAAAAGGTGCTGTGTGTCTGTGTGAGTTTGTGTAATTTGTGTGTTTGCTCGCTGTCCGTACTCATATGCATATAAACAAACATAAATTACACAGACACAGGCACAGTTTTATGCGAAATCTGTGTGACCTGGGCAAAAAAAAGGAAAATGTTTGCAATTAGCCGCAGTTTTTACAGTCAGACGAGGGGGTGAAAAAAAAGTATGAGAGGGTGGAGGTGCTCTCCACATGAAAGATAAATAAATGTATAGAAATGTTTACGGCTCGCACATGTGGCGCACACACATATTTTGCAATTTAAACGCCTTTCTCTCCCAATAATATTGTGCAGCGCCAGGCTCCTCAATTTTTCGACCGCAAATTCCCATTTCAGTCGGCTGCCATTTGCCATTTGCCATTTGCCGTTTGCCGTTTTGTTTGACAAGCGATTGATCACAAAATGAATGCCATAAATTCAACAACGAATCCGAATTGAATCCAAGCGAGGCTACGCTAAAGCCCACTGGGAATGGGTACGTTTCTAGTTCCAACTAGAGATGCCCATAAACAAAATGCCACTGAACTATGCAAATAGTTTTGCATTTCTCACAACCGAATATCATCATCCGCATCACGTATACGCCCCCCGTACCTGTGTGTGCGCACTGCACTCGCTCTGAAATATTAAAGGCAATTCAATATGGAGATTACCTGCGCTCCAACTCTAGCTCCAACTACAAATCCGAAACCCGAATCCGAATCCCAGTCCGTGGAGCTGCGGCACGCGATCAAATAGTATTTTGTTAACATTTTTACAGTTATGCAGGACGCGAAGGAGCAAAGGAGCGGGGCATGTGCGTGCTCCTGCCGCTGATTTATGCCGTCTCATTAAGGTGTACAAGCTACCATAATAAGCTTAGCCTTCCTGTGCGCCGCCTGCATGTGTGTAGAGTGTGTGTGTTTGCAAGGTGAGTCAGTCAACAAGCCTGAGCACCTGGGCACAGTGGAAAGCAAACAAATCAGCCATGACAAGCGGGATTTTGGTTAAGGAAACCTGAAAGTTTCTTTATATATTTTTGTATTCTCAAAAAAAAAATCCTATATATGTATACTTAAAGGTGTACAGAAAATGCTTAATATTTTTGCCTAAAATCAACCACTGTTCTTGGCCAGAAGGGCAAAGGCCAACAGCAGCAACCTTAACCATAACTTCAACTTCCATTTCCACTTCCACTCACATTTCGACCGCAACTCCCAAAACGCTAGCGAGGTCAAGGCTAGCCAGGCTTAAGCCCAAGGCCAACTGCATGACCTTGCCACTTGCTGGCAAACCTTGGTGTACTTGGCCCGAGCCCGCTGACTAATCACTGGGCAATCGGTTAGAGCTCGTCCCAGGACAACATGCCACGACTCCTTAGCCTTAGCTCTTTCCTTTACCCTTCGTATGCACAAATATGCAAATAAAAGCTGAAAAGCTAATGGCACAATCGCTGTCGCTTTTCGGGGGCTTTTCATTTTGGGGAACTCACTGCACTTGCAATTGCCTTGCTCTCACCCTCGAGTGTTGGCCAAACAAACGCCAGCTGCATTCCGGACCGAGGAGAAGGCTTATTGCCATCTTCTGTGCTGCTGTGTTTGGGCCCCCCAAAAAAGTTGCTGCAATTAGAAGCCGCAAACAAATGGCGGAAACTTTTGCCAAAAAGCAGTAGGAGGAGCTGTAGCAGTAGGAGGAGCAGCAGCAGTAGGAGAAGCAGCAACACTAGCAGCAGTAGCAGAAGCAGCAGCAGCAATAGCAACACTAGCAGCAGCAGCATCTTTGGCCACATCAATAATTACTTTATTGCCATGTTGCGGACGAAACCCGACGCTCTTCCCACTCTGCTCTGGCTTTTTCCATAGCCAATATCAAATATTGATCCTTTTGAGGCAGGAAGCCAACATATTTGGCAAGCCGGGGCCAGGCTAGGCCCAGACTGTGCCGCGTCAAGTCAAGACAAAGTCATTTTGAAGGCATATTCCCAAGGAGAGCGTCATGGCCTTAAATCCCCAGACGACACAGCGCTGGCTTAAAGCCTCTCATTAACATTTAAGGCAGCCATAGAGGGCGCCGATTTCAGCCATAATTGATAACGGGGCTAAAAAGTTGAAAGAAGGAATGCCAGCCAGCATTTAGTATTTATTTATTTCTTCCCTTGAAGTAATTTTGTGAAAATTGCAGTAAGACTTAATAATAAATATTTAACTAGACACACATTACATATTCGAATGAATCAAAATGTATTTTTGATTAGGGAAATGTGTGTTTGTGTGCAAATTGCATTTTAATCCTTACAACGAACGTTAATTTCTTCTGTGAATCCTGTGGCGGCTTTTCAAAATGTGACACAAAAATGTGTTGCCGACTTAAAAGGGCATGGCACACATACATACATACATAGGCATAATGTGTGCGTGTATGTGCTCTGTACATAAATACATATATAGTAAGTATGTATATGTATGTAAGAGCGTGGAGTGTGTATAATTTATGTCCATACTTATTTATGCGTATTTCTGTCGCGTGCTCTCCATTCTCCGCTCTCCCTTCTCCCTTCTCCGCTCTCCGTTCTCCGCTCTCCTCTCTCCCGTTTGATGTACGCCATACAATGATGCATAGGTGCAGGAGAGGGAGGGAAATGGAGAGATGGAGATGGCACAGGGGCGTGGCCTTGGCCCCCGCCCCCCTCGAAGATGGCCTATTAGGGCGCCAAAAGTAGCGCGTATCCAGCGAACGCGCCTCGACATTAACCTCAACTCGGTCTATGCCTTTAGCTTTCAACTTGAGTGCCTTACTTTGTCCCCGCAGATACACAGATACACAGATACACAGATACACACGAGCCCATTTGACAGCACTCATAATCCAATATGAGTGCATATTAACTTTAATCAGTTAGCGCACGAGTACCTCCGCCCAGAGGGGTGTGTGTATATAGCTCACAGGGTAGGAAAGGGGGAGGCAAAACATCAACAGACGTTTCACTTAGACACATTTTTCAATGAGCCTGCCAGCGTTGTTGCTCCGGCGTACTTAAGTCGCGTCAAGTCATGCAATGTCAATATACCCATTTACCCCGTGACCTCCCCGCAGGAGGTCCCGTGTTGGTGTCGCACCCTGGACGAGGCACGAGGAAAGCCAAGGTATGCTCGATATTACAAAAACAGAGCTATGTCTGCAGTAATTCATTTGCTATCAAAACATTTCAGCCATAAAACTACCATCTGACAGCAGTGAGTATTCCTCTTTGCCTTGTTTATGTGGTATTATTTCATATATTGTATAACTCATGTAATAATGTTCATTATTATTTTATATAAAACTAACTCCTAGATTTTAGCTTAAAATTGTTTAAAATCTGAAGGGGGTCATCCCATTACATGATAAAAATATTGGAATTTTTTTTCCCAACTAATATTATCTCTAGCTTATAAAGAATATGTGATAAGGATTTTTTGATATTCGATTTTATTAGAAAACTATAGCGCTGAGAAGCAATGTCCTTCAGTGCAGCTTAGTCCTGGAATGATTATTTCTTTTGCGTTTTTTAAAAACTGTGTTTTTCAAACTGATCTCCATCCTAACTCAAAAACGGCTTAACTTGAAATTTTTAGGGAATGTTAAGTACACGTAAATGCATGGAATGAAAATATGAAAAACTTATATTTTTTTTAAGCAAAAAAACTAAAAATGAATCGGCAAAAAACGCAATTTTTTCAAATATCTGTCAAAAAAACAATTTTTGGTATATTCATTTGATTGTAGTTAATTCCATACATTTAGGCTTACAGATTAAAATGCCGATTAGTTTTTTGATTTCCGATAAGCCGAACGGCCGGAATCGTGGAGCTACTAAGAGTACCTTTTTTCAAGGCGGGGGTGTTCAGAACGCTGTAACTCAAGCTCTAATTAATATGTTCAAGCCCAAATTTAAATTCCTATTTTCCAAATATATGTTAATTAGTGATACAAAATCTTAAGGCTCCATCTTTTCACTGGACGAAGAAAAAAATTCGAAAAAACCCCTCAAAAAAAGGCCGTCACATGAAATGACCCCCTGAAACTAACAAGGATTTTTTTCCACCTACGAAAAAGAAAGACTTCTTTGATCATTAGGTATACATTTCCCATGAGGACTTGCATTTCAAATTGATCCTTTTTACCATGGACTGGGCATTGGGTATCCTTTTGTCGAGGATGCAACGCTCTCACTGCTCTACATTTTATTCCTTTTCCCGCAGCAGGCCTGGGGCTTGGCCTGTAAATTTCAATTTTATTTGGCCTACACGTGACAGGTAAGTGAAGTGCTCAACTGCCTCGTGCCTCATGCCTCATGCCTCATGCCTCATGCCTCATGCCTCGTCCCCCATGCCCCATGCAGTTGGGCGCGTATGTGCCGCTAGATTGTCAGCTGTGGCATTTGTATTTGTCACTGGGGCATTTAATTTCCTTTGACAGCTTTAATTTGGTTCGTTGTCAGGCATTAAATTGTTTGCGTTTGCCTGTCGCCAGTCCAGAGACAGCGACAACTTTATGCACCTTCCGGCTCTGGAAGCTGAGAAGCGAGAAAAGAGAACTGAGAACTGAGAACTCTAAACTGAGAACTGAGAACTCCAAACTTCAAACTGAAAACCGACAACTGAAGACTTAAAACTGAAAACTGTTGGGAATGCGATGAAAGTATCTCAAGTTTTCTTATTTATATAGGAACAAAACGAATCCTTCAAAGCAGTAAATGCTCCGACTCGACATTGAGCAAACACGCTGCAGATGGCAGGGACAATAACAACAAGGACCCAAGCACCGAACTGAATCAAAAACAGAACAGAACCAGGAACGGCAACCCACCAAAACGAAACTTGAGAAGTGCCCCCCATAAAATAATATTTGACTTGAGCCCTCGCATAGGCAGACCGACCCAAAAAATGTTCATTTTCATCTCGGCTAAAATGTTTAATTAGTCGACTTTCCGTCTCTGTCTCTCTCCGCGAAACATTGTATCAACAAACAAAAGACAAACACGAATGCCCAACATTCAAAAATATATGAGAGAGTTTCGTCTCCTGGCAAGTGTAACATATGTATGTAATTACTACACAAAACGAAACATTTTGGGGTTATTTCAGGGGGAAAAATGTGAGTGTAGAGAGCAAGGACCTTCTAGGGTCTGAACTGTATTTAAAGTAAGTAAAATATGCTTATTATTCGAGTTACTAAAGACCTCAAAGCATGCTGTATACATATTATTTTAATAATATTTAATAATTAATAATATTCAAGTCTCGATAAGTCTCTATATAAACTAGGGGCATTTCCGTAAGTAGGCTTAATTAATTCAGAAAGTCTTCGAAGTTACTTTTGTGCTGAGGTCAATGGAGAGCCTCGAGAGCCGATGACAAAATCTGAAATCGCTTAAGTATGCGAAGGGAAAGTTTTTTGGGGAAAAAGGAAAACTTTAGTTTTCTCCGCTTTTTTGGTTGCAGCAAGGATACACAAGGATACACAGGTAAGCCCTTTTGGCTGCGAGCGGAATACGCAAGCAAATGAAAGACAAACAAGAAATAAGCATAACGATTTGACTTGGCACACGCTCACGTTTCCACCTGAAACACCTGAGCACCTGGGCGAGCGCACCTGAGCACCCGAGTCCATGGCTACGTGGCGTGCTGCATTAGCGTGCGGCGGCGTGACTGTACCAGCGACCAGGGTCACGTGCATGCCGCTGCATGACGCTCCGGTGTGGGCTGAGTGGGAAAGCTACACACAGAAAAAGGCGCCATCATCATTATTTAATATGTTTATGATCTATAAACATGGCATATGTACATATCTGGCAGTGATTCCCGAGATCTCCAGCAGTCAGAGTGGCTTTCCGGAGTAAGTCTGACTTTTTACCTGACTTTTTATGTCCGAGTAGAGCGAAGGCGAGTTGATTAACAGCTCGAAGTTTGGTAATTTATATTTTGAAAAAATGTGTTGTTATTCTTGTTTTAACTACTCAATAAACAAACAGGAGTAGTTATGTTTTATGTTTTACTGTTTGAATTATAAAGCAACTTATGTAAAATAAATGTTTGAAGTAAATAATTGCTAATAACTTTATGATATTTATGTATAGGAACAGGTGTATTTATTCCAACATTATGGAAAGTATTATGTGAAGGGGAAAAACTCTTCACCAAAATATGCTCAAGTTGACCTTTGGCATTATAATTTTTGCTGTGAGGTCTCCGACTCCTGACTCTCTGCTTAAAATTGGTGTAGAAAATTCTGATAACACACTTTGCTGAGTGTGTGTTTAGGTTTTTTATTTTTTTATTTTCTTGTTCGGTTTGTCAGCCAGTAAGTCGGTCCTGGGAACCCATCGCGATGTAATCTGCGGAGCGTTTTCCTCGCTTTAATTACACCCAGCAGGCAGGCAGGCAGGCGAAAGCGGAGTGCTTTCACTTTGCTTTCAAATTCCCCGAAAACATGCGGAGAAGATCCCGGCAATTACAGCTGACAGAGGCAGGAGGAGGACTCTCCTCATATTTGCCTTTTCTTCTGGCTAATTAACAAAAAATTGTTGTTTGCACAACGAACAACACAGAACACAGAACGCCGTTCTAATTCGTTTCGTTTCGTTTCGTCTTGCCTTGCCTTGGCTCGTTTTCGATTTGCAACGCATTACGAGATGTCGCCGACAAAGTGAAATAAAAATCAGATAATGTAGGTTTTCGGCACTCGGAATAGGAATACGGATAGGGATAGGGGTGGACTTGGATTTGTGTTTTGGATTTGGATTTCCCGGGCTTGTCAGGCGGCAGTTTTTTGTTGTCACTTGGCAGCTGGCAGCTGGCAGTTGCTGGGCCTACAATGGCAGTGAAAAATTGAGTTAGCGATAGCACCACGGCCACTGAAGGCGACAGAACAACGCGTCGAACAGCGGAGCAAAGCTTTTAAGGCTGTTAAGTTAATGTCGCTTTACGACCCGCCTCCAGGAATCCCCCGGATCCAGGAAACCCTCCGGTCTGTTGGGTGACGTCAGCACCTACGGGTAGGGGAGCAGGAGCAACAGGCTAAGACATGCAGGCATTTTAAATTTATCAAAATTATCGATAAATTATCGGTGGATTTCGATGTTTGCTTGGTGCATACTGATGGTATGACTTAACACCAAAAAGCAGGTGCAAAAATATGTATATACAAGGAAGTCAATGAATATGTTTACCGAACGTATCGATAAAGTATCGATACATTTTAAAAAGTATTCGATATCTAAGAGTTATTTATGTTAGTTTATTGTATATTTCATTTGATCGATAAACCCAAAATGAAAACTATTCGTTAAGCAAGCAAAAGGCACGCCGTGGCTCAATATGCTCACGCTGCTCAAGCCTTTAGATCTCGTGTCCATCGCTGCCTTAAACAATGTCTACTAAGTTGACTCGGGGTTTACTTTTCATTTAAAAAGTTAAGTAACTGCGATTTTGATCGTTAAGGATATATATCAAACTTAATTTTAAATCAGCTTAAAGCTTTATATTTACCTACCTGAAAAAAATTCAATATCATATAAATAAAAAGTAGCAAATGTGGACGCGCAGGCTGTCTGGTCAGTCCTGCGGCTGTGATTCGGAGTTCTTAAAACCTTTAAAGGTCCTGACTGCTCTTTCGGCCAACGGCCATTCAACAGGCATCACAAGGAGCACGGGCAGGAGCTGGAAAGCGACACTGGCCAGAGTCAAAGTGTAGTGACATTTAACGGAAATGAAGAAAATTTTTCTCATTTCCTTTTGAGTGAGGCCGTGCCCAGGAGCAGCAGCTACAGCTGCCACAGGACACTGGACACGGGACAGCGAGGAGCACAACAGAGACAAAAGCCAAAGGACTTTAAGTCCGAGTTGGCTTAAACGGAGCTGCATTTGGCTGCCTGACTGGCTGACTGGCTGACTGGCCTGACCCCCTCCCTCGAGTGAAATTATGCAAAATGCGCTGAAAAGTATGCCATAATTTGTGGCACCAGGGGCAAGGCAGAGATGCTGGCTGCAAGGACACACACAACACAACACAGAACTGAATCCTGGCTGAAGGCTGGCTGTTGTAGAGACGCCGCCGTCAACAGTGTCATTATTGTCATATTATTACCGCCTGCTGCCTGATCTCTGCCGACTCCCTGCTCGTGATTCCCCTCTCCTCTGTCGCCCTGCAAAAGTTAAGCTTATATAGTGCAAAGTTTTCTAACTACTTGCGACAAGCCACGGCATCGCCGGCAACGCTGACTATGACGATGCAAAGCATGTACCACTGTCGGCAGCCAGCACTGCGCAAAAATTGGCCCCTTATTTAATATTAATTAGTAATTGGTAATAGTATTAGAATTAAAATAATAAAACATAAAACTTTAATAAATGTAGCAACGTAAAGTCTAACAGAAGCAAAAATATAAAAAACTTACCAAAGCTAACAGGAATATTGACACACAAAAATTTAATTCGAGCTCAGAAAATAAGCTGATAAATAAATAAATATTTAAATATAGTTAAAGATTACATATAAATAGTAGAATAGGAGACTACTTATAATCAAACATACCAAAAATGAATATAAATAAATTCATTTACAAACTAAAAACCGATAAGTTTGATAAGTAACAAGAATAAAAGCTAACTTCGGCGCATCGAAGTTTATAGACCCTTGCAAATTGCAATTCAAAAATTAATTAATTTAGTTTATAAAAAGTAATGCAAGAAATCCAGAAATAGATGAATTTTTTACCGAAAGTGCAAAAATTAAATGTTGCTTTTGCCTACAACAACACTATTACAACAATAACAATTTGTACAACACAAAAAAAAAATTAAATATATTTTAAATCGAGCATAACTAAGTAAAAAAGGCACTAATTTTTCGTGCTAGTTTTAATCAGGTTAAATAATTGGATTTACTAATTATAAAATCAAAATTAAGGTCAAATTTTTGACAATTTTAATATCGTAACCCCTTAAAAAAATTTTGAAAAATATATTCAATTTTTTCCATTGTCCGGAGATAGCTAGATTGACTCCGCTGTTGATGCTGATTAAGAATATATATGATTTAGAGTCTGTCTTAAATTATAATTTATAAAAATGAATACTAACTAACTAACTTTAGTAGCACACATAAGAAAATAAAATAAATATATTGTTAGCCTTTTTTTAAAGCTAATAAAATAAAATACACATTTTTCAGTTGTTGCTCAGTTGTCAGATTATAAAATCCAAATCGAGGGCAGATATTAAACGAATATGGTATATTCGAACAATGATTTTATATTCTTGTGGTTTTCAAGGGATTTCGTATTTAATTATTTTAAGGGAACTATTCAAATAGGTAACTATTTTTTTAGGTGCATTGTCCCTCGCCAAACTAGCTGTCTGTCATCTGTAGCTCACCTTGGCCGCAGCAAGAGCGACATGTTCCTTCTGCAGTTATATGGTTAGTTGTCTCGTCCCGTCCTCGTCTGCCGTCGCTCAGAGCCACCTGTCTACGTCAGGTCTAAGTGGCACGAACGGCACTCCAGGTAAGCCCCATCTCCATCCCCCCATCCCCCTAATGTCACCCCACCTGGCCACACGTACGTAATTGTTCGCAAAAACTTTGCGTTAAGAAAATTATAGAAGAATGTGCCGGGGAAATTCATGGCTGGTTAAACTTTTTACATGAAAAGTGTACGAGTAGATAATGCAAAACAGTGCAAAGTGTTGACCAAGGGATAAGGGAAATGAGAAGGATAAGAAGGACGAGCAGGACTAGCAGTAAGAGGAGAAGAAGGAAGACAGCAAGACTAGTTGAATGAACAAAAGGAAAATAGAACTGTCTTAACTCGTTGAGTAAATTACGGCTTGAAAACCTTGGTGAAATAAAATCATGGCAAACTCTAATTGAGAGTGTCCTGCCAGGGCACGTATCAGGATGCAGCTTGAGTAGTTGAACTGTACTGGGAAAGGATGCTGATTTTTGTATCATCAAATAACACAAGGAAAAGAACATCAAACTTTAAAAGAAGTGATAGATTAACCTCTACCAATACCCCTGCCATATTTATGGCTCAGAGGATCCTCTCAGGATTCCAAGTAAACTCGATACACATCGCCGCACAGCATCAAGCTAATTAAGTTAATGAATTTGTTCGACATGCGATTATTGCCGAATAATATCCAAGGCACACAGTCCGTCTAATTATCCCCCAAGAGCAACAACCCCTGCCCTGGCCCAATCCGTGAGTTTAAAATCCATCCAAGCCGAATGCCTGAACTCCAGAAGCCAATTAGATAATGACACATCCGACGCCTCCAGTTTCCAGTTTCCAGTTTCGCATTCGCAAATAAATGTGTGTATCAGTATCCCTCTGGCTGGGCAAACTGAAAGGCAAATATGAAAGTACACGACTACGACTACGACTACGACTCCGACTCCGACTCTGGATCCAAATCCGAGCGATTCGAACAATCAAAACTTTGCAGCCTTGCTGAGGATGCGGAGCAAGTTGGCTGGTTGCATGGCGAGCCGGCAAACAAACAAACAACATGCCGTGTTACCACACTTTCACAGGAAACAACAGCAGCAACAACAACGACAACTTCGATGCTTCCTTACAACACCTAAACGTTCCATTAAATTTACGTTTTACAGTTTTAAAACACACAAATTACCAGCTACATAAAACCAAAGAGTTACAAGCCATCGACCCAGGTGTTTGCTATACTTTTTTGGCTCTAGAGGTGCCAAAGTGGTGCCGTTTCCCTCCTGAGCTCTCCTGGCTTCCACTGGGAGGGCTTATGGGTCTCCATGTGGAACGGTGGGCGTGGCACAAACAACTTTATTGCAGCAAACTTGCCAAAGTTTCGTATTTGAAAATGATTTGTGCGCCAAGGGGTAGTAGCATCCAAAGGGGTGGCAGTGCGTGCGACATGCGGTAAAACTTTGTTGCCAAATAGCACACAACTACCAACAACAACACCAACAATTACAACAACAACAACAACAACTACGGCAAATAACAACAACAACAAGGGCAGAGCAACGCCAAGCAACGAATTAAACAAATCGAAACTTTTCCCCCCGGGTGGAGGCAAGGGGGTGGTGTAAAAACGGGCCAAAATTGCAAGATCAAAGAGTTAACAAATCGAATGTTGTAAGCACAACAAATTTGTCGAGTTTATGGAAAGCACACCTGACGTGTAATCCACTCGTCAAGGTTTTTGGAGTCGTCAATCAGAAAAAACAGACTTATGACACTGCTAATTGATGGTGCAACATTCGACATTTATGTGGGTTGTTTTTGCCTCAAGGTGCCAATACGCCAAAAAGGTACCCCATCGAAGGAGCAAAATGAAATTAAAGCAACGGGTGAAGACGAACAGTAATGACGACGAGTAGGGATGACAAGTAGAAGTGACAAGTAAGGAATATGGGAAAGGACCACGGGTAGAGACGACGAGTAAACAAACTAGGAAAGGCAAGTAAAAAAAAGATTAAAGAAAACGAGAAACGAGTAAAGAAAACGAGTAAAGCAAACGAGTAAAGAAAACAAGTAAAGAAAATAAGTAAAGAACATGAGTAAAGAAAAGGAGTAAAGAAAAGGAATAAATAAAACGAGTAAAGCAAATGAGTAAAGAAAACGAATAAACGAGAGTAATGAAGAAACCGAGTGAACATGACGAGTAAAGATTAAGAATACATAATAGACATCTGCATGATTCCACTCATAACATACGTCACATAGAATACATTCGAATGGAATTGAATTGAGTGAGTGAAACGCACGAAATGAAACTACATTGTATGAGTGAGAGGTTCTCATTCCACTCATAACTTACTACCTGCAACGAAATGAACGTAAATAAATGAAGCGTAAAATGAAATGAAACGTTTGGAAATGCCTAGAACATTCGAAAGATTCGAGTTGTTGCGTGCGAATTCGGTCCATTCCTTTGCTTATTCTTTACAGCTGTACTTCAAAGACGCAATAATGGACGCATTATTTATAATAATAATAATAATAATAATAATAAGTTTAATATATAACCAAATTACATATATGCATACACAACTATAAAAACACATTTAATTTCTTTTTCATTGTTTTCAGTTGTCACTCGAATCATTCGAATGAAGCGTCTCAATTTACTGTGTTCTCATTGCATTCAATTCATTTCCATCTGTTTCGTTGTTGTGCAACTGAGTCGTACGTAAATTCACTCACTCACTCATACCAGTTCGACTTTGCTTTCATTCTTATTCCATTCATTTTCGGCATTGTGCATTTGAATATGCCTTTTTCGCCACTCATGCAGATGTCTACATAATGTATTACATAAGACGAGTTAAGGAGAAAAGTAAAGAGGTCTAGTAAAGAAGACGAGTAAAAGCAACAAGTGAAGGCGACGAACAGAACCGATTCATAAGGACAGCCACTAAAAACAGTCAAGAACGAAAAGGAGGCGAGGGAACTGTTTTTATTATTAAAAATCTACGAATAAAAACCATTCAGAAAATCATTTAATTAATTACATAATCCCATAATCCTCTCATAGCTTACTTGCCATTCTTTCCATCATTGCTCACATGTAATGAAACCCCTTTCAACCATATTTTCACCTAATTCGTTGTTTTAATGCAAACAAATATCACTATTTAACACTCTAATCTCTCTGGTGGGTTTGGTATTAATTTCTTATTTGCGCCTACTTACAACTCCCCATTGCCATCGAAGGACTCTACCTGATTATAGTGTTTGCAATAAACAAAGCAACCAGCTTAGCAATCAAAGCTATCTGGCCTTTGGTCTAGGCCACAATTAACGAAATAATAAATAAATTAAGTCCGACGAAACGGAAGCTACCAACTACTGACCGAATCAATGGAGAGCCTCAATAAATAAGCAGAGGGCCAAAGTCCTAAGGCTAGGAAGAACAAAAAGCGAAGGACTCAGGGCCAAGGACCAAGCACACAGCACACACACTCGATCGTTGAAGGGAATCCCATTGCATTGGCGACCCGCATTAATCACATATGTAAGTCGACCCAAAGCGCAAAGCCCGAAAACCCGACAATAACCAAAATGGCCAACACACACACAGAACACAACACACACACACAGACAGAGGGAGACTGGGCTCAGATGTCGCACCATTACATCCAATAACAAATCGCAACGAAATCGCAACGAATCGAATTTAAAAGCGAATTACAATCAAATGTATTTAAGCACTGAGCCTACCCGGAAAAGTGAAAAAGAATCGAGAGCGGCGAAAACTTTAACCTTTTGGCACACAGGGCCACCCTCAACACCCGCACCACCTCCCCCCGAAAAGCACCGAAATACAGAGCCACCCAATTGACTTTGACAACAGACAGACGACGTGGAGAAGGACACACACATGTATCCGTATCTTTCTCTGTATCTCTGTGTGTTTTCTCTGTGCCAATTGTTGACTGACTCGATTGAACTTTATAGCGCCAGCCGAAAGGGGTAAGGCAGCAGAAGGGGTGTGGTGCTGGGTGCTGGGTTTTTATATTGTCCGATGTCACCAGCACAACGCCACTCTGCCACTGTGGCACTGTGGCACTCTCCAAAAATGCCCAGCCACCCCACCGGAAGCCGTAAAATCGCACACGAGAGCTCCGGCGTAGGCCGTACATGAAAATTGCCACAAAAAGCGAGAGAAAAAAAACAGAAAAGCGGGAGGAAAACGCGGCCGCAAATCCGACATTCCATTGCCGCCAATACACACCAGAGCGTGAGTGTGAGTGTGAATGAGTGTGTGTTTTGGGTGCTTATTTCGCGACCCCACTAATCCGCGGTGGGCGGGATCCTTTAATCACAGCAATCATCAGAGAACAAGCCGAAACCGCAGCGAAAAGAACTACAGTCGCACTTTTTATACCCTTGCAGGGTATTATAATTTCAGTCAGAAGTTTGCAACGCAGTGAAGGAGTCATCTCCGACCCTATAAAGTATATATATTCTTGATCAGCATCAACAGCCGAGTCGATCTAGCCATGTCCGTCTGTCCGTCTGTCCGTCTGTCCGTCTGTCCGTCTGTCCGTCTGTCCGATTATACGCGAACTAGTCCCTCAGTTTTGAAGCTATCTGAATGAAACTTTGCAGATGGTCTTCTATATACTCTCACTCGTACATAAGTCGGAACGGGCCAGATCGGACGACTATATCATATAGCTGCCATACAAACGATCCGTGAATTTTTAGAAAAAAATTTTTAATTTCACTGTTTTTGAAGATATCTTGATCAGCTCTCGGTTATGAGCTTTATATATTATTTTAGATTTTCAGATTAAATTTCATAAGAATCGGACGACTATATCAAATAGCTGCCATACGAACGATCGGTAAAAAAATGTAAAACTGTAAAAAATGTAAAACTGTAAAAAATGTAAAACTGTAAAATTGTATAAATATGAATGTAATTCATATTATATTATTTTGGGATAGATTAGAATTGATACAATTGGAATCTGCAAGGGTATACAAACTTCGGCGTGCCGAAGTTAGCTTCCTTTCTTGTTTCAGCTTGAATTTGGGATGAATGGATAAAAGGAGGGGTTTGAGAGTCCTTAACAGGGTCTATGAAGCAGACTTACCTAACTAAAAACATAATTATTTTACAAGAATTAATTAATTACAAATCCTTAAAGTCTCAGTGTTTGCTCTTTCCTTCCTGCTTTTCAACAAGATGTTCTTGATCCTAGAAATATATCACAATATCATGTTTGTATTACTTACAATTATTATTACTTCATCATTAAGTAAACTATCTATAAGTATTCTATAAGAACTTCTTTAGTTATTCAATAATTTAATGGACATTTAATTAATAATATTATATTATCATAATTAATAATATTATATTATCATAATTAATTAATATTATATTATTATTATATAATTATTAATAATAAAAAAGATAATCTCAGGCTCAGAAAACATTTAGAAAATCCTTTAAACCGCAAAATATTCCCTTTTCAAGTTATCGATATTCCAGACTCCGAGTTTCATCTTAGCCTTCAAAGGCTTCTAATTCTAATTCCATAATTCCCACAAAAACCTTTGGGTTGCCATTAAAGGTTCGTTTTTTTTTTGTATATATCTTTTTTTACATTTTTTTTGCCCAGAAATAACTCCCACCTATCATGGAATTTCATGGGGCTCCGATCCCTGGGGCAACGGCCATCGCTGCACTGACCGGTTCGGTTCGGTTCAGTACACCTCCGGCGGCAGCTCCACCCCGCCCACCGGAAGCATGGACATGGCCAAACACACACAGGGAACACCCACCCGCACACACAGATAGCAACTCCCACTGACAGAGACGACCCACATGGAAACCAATAAATATTGTTCATCCACTCGAATGCTTTTTAACTGAAAATCGTTGAACCCTTTGCCGCAGCCTACAAAACATAACAAACACAACGAAAAAAAAAGCAGGCAGGAGCAGGAGCAGGAGGAGGGGCTAGGGGTAGCTGGAGGATAGGGGCAGGAACGTAGGCCCAGATCGATGGATGGCAGCAACGACAGCAGCTGCCTGGGGGCCGCACTTTACGCCCTGTGCTGCTGCCAGTCCGGCAAATGCATGAATGAACATTTCAATTTGATGCATTTCTCGCCATGAACGATAATTGATACTCGTCGCACAAGCTGGAGCTGGGAGCTGGGAGCTGGAAGCTGGAGCTGAAGCCTCGGGTTCAAGTTGGGATTGGGATTGGGATTGGGTTGAGCCTCGGGTTCCACAAAAATAAAAGCAAGGCTTGAATCCGCGAAGTGTTTGAGGGGAATCGGATGGAACCTTGACACAAATTATGACCGAATTTCCCGCTTTGCACTCACAGCAAATGGTCAGTGGAAATCCGTGGAAAAAAGCAGTAAATATTCCCTGGTACACAGTACTTGCGTTTAATAACAAGTGAATAAATGTTAATAGTAATATATTAAAATATATAATACATACATATTTTATCTAAAGTTCCTTTAAATCGTTTCGATTGAAATTTAAACCAGACGAACCCTCCTGCGCGTTTGTCATGCAAATTTCGGTCAATCAAAAGCCGAAAAAATTTCCCCGGAATTTCCCGGAACTCCTAAGCGTCCGGTGGAAGCCCATCCGATGATGATGACCTGATTTAAAATCAGGCAAGAGATCTCTCTCTCTCTCTCGCTCCCTGCTGGCTGGTCAAGCGGCACGTTTCTCACATTAGTTGCGAGTGGGTTTCCCCCCAACTTCCAACTTCAATTCCTGGGCAGGAACCTGCAGCTCCTCCTGGGAACATAATTAATCACGTGACGAGGTCAGCACGCCGAAATATTTTCAACTAACACGAAATGTGTCGCCGCCGAGAGTGAGCGGGAAAAAATGATTTTAAAATGCCCTTGATGACAATTTAGCCCGATGCTGGGGGGGCTAATAAATTATTGCCAACAGGAGACGGGTCCTGATTTGAGCCGGACTTCAGATGGATATAACACTGGGATGCCTGGCAGTTGAGACCGCGCGTCGGACTGCAGCGGCAATTGCATAATAAATGAGGCGCTTCAAAGGGTTCTCTTTGCCTTCCCTTCCCCCATCAAGAGCAAATAGTTGTGAAATTTATAACCTTATTGTGCATTTGCCCAGCCAGCAGGCAGGAGGCAAGAGCAGGAGGCAAGAGCAAGACGCAGTAGCAGATCACAAGAAGGTGAGTCAGCAGCGGCCATAATAAATTTTATAAAAGTCATTAATCTTATTGCAGTTGAGTGTTTCGCCCGTTCTTGCTGCCAAGTTGGCAATAAAACAACGTAATAAGATGTCCCCTAGCAGGATATCCACCAGTCCCAAGCAACATTCCCTCCTCTTACACAGAAAAAACACCATTTCCAACACAGGACAAAGAGTCTAGCTGCTTGCCAACTGTACTTATGCCTTAAATATGGGTCTGGGCACACTGTTTATTTTAAAGTGACCAAGAGAAAAAAAAACGATTGCTAAGGTATGCCATTTTATCTTAAAAGAATATATTCTTTTAATTCAAATATTTAGTCCAAGAGTCTAGTTGCTTGCCTACTGTACTTATGCCTTACAATTGAGGATGGGCACACTATTTATTGTAGTGTGACCAAGAGGAGCGAAATCGGTTGCTCAAGGATGCTATTTCATCTCAAAAAAAATATTTTTGCAATTCAATTCTTTAGCCGAAGAGTCTAGAGGCTACTGTACTTATGCCTTAGAGATTAAGCTGGGCACACTATTTATTTTAGTGTGACCAAGCTAAACGAAGTCTAAATTTCATCTCTAAACAAAACATTCATTTAATTTAATTCTTTACCTAAAGATTCCCATTATTTTCGCCCTGTGCAGCTAAGTCGGTGTCGGGGAAAATCTTTGCCATTCCGATTTGATATATGTTTGCATGCATCTGGATCTAGATTTCTGCACTTGCAGTCGGAGCGTTTTTAATATGGCTTGTTAGTCGTGGATTTTCAGGGCGAGTGGGCGTGCCTCTGATATATATTTATATATATGTGTGTGCTTGCAGCAGGAGGAGGGGAGTGGGGTAGGTGCTCGAGGGATTGTGCCAGGATATGGGATACAAGTGAGCCGTCAACATGTTTTTGCCTTCCATAAAGTGCAGACGATTCATCAACGTTCAACTCGAGCTTCAGCACGGAACGGAACGGTACGGGGATAGCTCGCTAGCTCGTAGGGTTAATCAGGTTTAGGGGTTAAAGCCGGGCACGAAAGTTCACAGAAGTGGCTGACTTGCCGGGAAGGGGAAATAGTTTGTGCCAAATCCTTCGAGCTGTTTGCATTGATTAATTGGCACTCCGAGTGGAGAGTTATCAGGGAATACAAGAAGTGCCGAAGCAAGCATCGATCAGGATAAGCCACTAATTAGCATATCCTTGAAACTTGCAATTGGTCTTATCCAAGTTTTGTGGAGTTTTCTCAGATAAGTAACAGATTAAAGGGACAAAGTTTCAGGTTAAAGGATCATTTCAGGCCAAAAAATGTGCCCAATTAGCTAACCTGCTTTTGTGGCCACAAATCCCTTTAATTGAGACGGAGTACCACGAAAATCATTCAACAAATTATCAAAATCCATTCAAATTCACTTCTCTAACTGCGATTTTTTAATTGCAATGGGTTAACGAACGATCCTGGGCTGGGTTAGCACTCCAGCTGTAAGAGTGGCCACAAATGTTGATATTTTTGCACGGAATGTTGCAATTTAATTGCAAATTTCTAGACCGCAAAATGTGTGTGTAATGCAATCGAGCTGATTAACTGAGCTATCTGAGCAGCCAGTGGCCGCAGGACAGATGTAATATTAATTATTTATGGAAGGGTTTAAACAGTGCCACACAAGTGTTTGATATCGACTGTCCGCTGTGGAGTTCTGCTGTCCTGCTGTCCTGCTGCCCTTCCCCTGCCCCAATTAACACTTCATTTGCTTGATTTAGCGTGGAAATCCGCCCTACGACCACAGCAAGGACCCCAAGATGCCAACTCGAAAAGCTTATCTAATGGATCGAGTGGCACTGGAGGCATTCTGGGAAGGATTCTGGGCATATGGTCTCCATTCCCGGGGCTTTCTGTCCAGGATAGTCACATATAAAATAATATTTTAACCTCAGCACAGAGAGAAAATTGCACAGGTTTAAAGCAAAAACTTAACTCGTAAAAGATTTCAATTTCTATATCACTTTCCTTAATTGAATAAATAAATTTAAATAGAAAAAAAGCCTTAAAATAAATGTATTTTAAGATTTTCCACAGATTCCTAGAAGCAGCCCCTTCTCATGTTTGTTTCTCTGTGTACGAAAATTCTTAAAAAATAAACAAGTTTATTCCCCCGGCGAGGACCAAGACAAGGACGAGAATGAGAAAGAGTTCAAGAAGCCCAAGTCTGCGACACACTGCTCCGGCCTCTGAATCCTTAACCTTTTTCACGCATTTTATGCCTGTCGCCATCGTCATTCCCTTTTCCGTTACCCCTTCCCGGTCTGGATCCTGTTCGCAGGACCTTTTCGGTGGCGCGTTATCTGGTAGCTCATCTCGGGCACCGCCCGCCCACGCCCGACACTTGAGTGTGAAAATGGAAATCCTTCTTCATTTTTTCCCCATCGCCCGCTGACATTTCTGTCGCTGGCTAATTGAAAAGCCACAAATCCATTGAAGGTCACAGATTCCCCCCGCGTCTGCCGCGCTTCCGGTGGCAGGAGTGCTAATCCCGCACTGATGAGCTCCTTATTATTCGAACAATCGACTGTTATTTCGCTGCGAAATCAAAATCAAATTCAATGCCGGCCTCAATTATGGCTGAAACACGTCAGGGCAGGGGTCAGGGGTCGAGCTTAGGCCAACGATGTGCGTGAGTTGGCAAGTGGAAGCACCTGAGGACGGGGTCAGAGTCGGACAGAGACTTGGCAGAAATCCTCTTGAAATCAATTAATAAATTAAATTCGAATTGCTCAGAAAGAGCGTAGGAAAGCCTTGAACTTGTTTGAACTTTAAAACAAGAAAGGAAGCTAACTTCCAATTGTTTCTGATGCTGATCTAGAATATATATACTTTATAGGGTCGAAAGTAATTTTTTCACTGCGTTCTGACTAAAATTGTAATATCCTTCAAATTAGTTAATTTATCAATATTTTATAGTTATTAGTTTTGTATCGATATTATGTATCGGTTTAGTTTCTTTCGCAAGCTGACCCAACCTTCAGCTACAACAGGACGGTCTCGTAAAACGGATTTCCGATTACAGATTATAGCCAATTGACCATCATTCCCTCTTAACCGAAATGCGTTGCATTGAGACTCAATCCGTGTCCCAGGACCCCCACTCCCCCTCCCTCTTCCCCTCCACCTGCCACACACACACTCACTAAGCCACTCGCAGCGAGCAAATTAAAATGTTGTGTGTTGCCGGCAATTGAAATGCATTGAATGCATTGGCCAAGGCGGATGGAAAGGTGAAAGGTGGCCAGCCGGAAAGGGAGCCAAGGCAGCAGCAGGAGCAGGAGAAGGAGCAGGAGCAAGCAAGGAGCAGGAGCAGGAGCAATAGCAGGTCGCATTGCCAGAAGCCAGTCAAGATGGAGAAGGACCAAGGACATGCTCCAGCAGCTTAGGCTCCTCGGGTGGCCGGCCCCCGGAGTCGCTCGTTTATAATAAATTGTATGGCGTTTTAGTTGGCCGCACAACTAACTCATAATGCAGCTGGGCAATGGAGTGACTTCCAAATGGCCCCGTGGGCAGCCAAAGGAGCAGCGCGCACAAGGATAAGTAAGGCGCGGGGCTTAGAGACAAAGGCGGTGTGCCAGCAGGAAAATCAGCTTACAAAAGCTCCTTTTCAGCCGGTCTCGTCCTCGGTTACGGCCTCATGCTCTAGCTCCAGCTCCAGCTCCTTTCAGGCCGTAATCTCCGTAAATCACTTGAAGCTGTTGGCCAAATATTAAGTGAGTGAGCCAACCTATGTATCTGCGCTCCGGTTTTCATTCGTACTCCGACTTGGACTCAGGATACGGGACATGGATTGAGGCCCATCTGAACAGCTGGAATTTCAATTTTAATCTGATTGATGGGCAGTCAGAAGGACGAACGAACATCTCCTGGGGCTCCTTAGGCTCCCGGGGGACACACACATTTACTTGGCATCTTTTCATGAAAAGGTAGTCGCATCTATTTCCTGCTGTGGTCATTCTGCTGTAAACTCAACCCATCCTCTCCTCGCACAGGGAACATGCTCAATTAATCCCATCACTCGGCACTAACTGGTTGGTAGAAGCAACTGGACTCTATTCTTCAATGCCAATTGCTGAGCTTAAGTATTTAAAGTCTTAAGGAAAAACAAGTGTTTCATTTTACACATTTAACATATAGCTTATATTGTATTAATTTGTTGAAAATAGGAAAATAGAAAAGTTATTAAAGAAACAGAATATTGACTAATTTCCCTAGATTGCCACTATTGAGTGGAAGGATGCAACAGCCTTGACTGGGAATTATAGCAATTAAGGAGAGATTTATCCTTCTTCTCCACACCAATGACTTGGATGGTTTTATTGTAAAGAAAATACGTTATTCAGTTTCAATTTTTACATTTCCAGTGAGGTAAGACTTCTTTTGATTTTAGTTATTTTTATACCTCACTTTAAATTTAAAAAGGATTAAGCTTCAAGGACAAAATAAGGCAAGTTTGGCCATAGTTAAGTGGTAATTTTGCTGCTAAGAAGTAGAGCTGGAAATATATTGATTTTCAGTAAATCGATTTATACGAAGAAATAATATATATTAAAATATAATATTTATAACATGTAAAGATTTGTGTTTGAATCAATGTATCTCATAATTTGATAAAATTGAATTATCGATTATAGAATCGATTTTATTTTCAGCTCTACTAAGAAGATATAAGACTCATGAAGAATTGGTAAAGACTATAATCATTTTCACTGTTATTACAACGAACTCTCATCATAACGCTAAAATATCTTCAGCTAAATCGATCCAGAGTTATTCCTGTCACTTATGTTATAATCTCATTCCCTTGGAATCTCGTGCTTTCAAACTTACAAAAGTATGTCTATTCCCCCGCTGGCCATGGCCAGAGGACCCCTCACTCTGCGTTTTTGCTTTATTGCATTTAAATATGTTTTGTATTTTATACTCCTTGCCAGCCGATGTTTGCATAATGAAGAAATTTGCGAGGACCTTTTATGCGATTTTTTTTGCTCATTTTTGCTTCGGCTTCGCCAGCCTGACAGCTTGGGTGTTGTTGCCTTTTGGTGGCTTCAGTGCTGTGAGTTTCCTTCTTCCTTCTTTTTTTTACGACTGCCAAATGGTTTGTTTATAATAATTTTACGTTTGTGTCGCTCCCGGCTGCCTGGCAATTACTTAGTTATGTAAAGTAACTCATTTTTCGGCCGGGGAGTGGCTTGATGAAGGCGGCCGAGATGGGGTGCAAACTTGATGGGCTCTTCGCCAGTTTTCTGGGAACTGAGAGCAGGGAACTGGTAACTGGGAGCTGGGAACTCGGAACTCCTGAACTTGAAACTCAAAACTCGGATCGCTGTGTGCTCTGTGTGTTCTCGACTCTTAAATTATTCACTGGGCGCGTGAAAGTATTTTACATACGCTTTCACTTTACTTTCCCCATCGTTGCTGCTGGTGTGTGTCTCTCGCCGGGCTCTGGGCTCTGGGTGTGCTTAAGTGTTGAGTGCACATCGCTTGATGTCACACCAAAAAGTCATTCAATATTTATGCATATTACGCATACGCCCCGATGTCTGGCGCTGCCATTTTGTGTGCTTTTCGCGCTCGGCACTACCTTGTTGTTTTTTACAGCATAGTGCAAAAGAGTGTAGCATTAGGAAAGGATTGCCCAACTTGTTGGGAACTAAATTGAAATTGCCCGAAGCCTCTCCGGGGAACACTTAACACTCCAAGCTTAGAGTCCAAAGTCCGGAGAACACAATTTGTACATTTGTTGATGCAATAAATATTTGAATTTATTACTCAATTATGGCGAAGGCTGGGACACAGCACCAGCGCCTCCTTTGGCTGCTTTCGAAAAACAATTTTATAGGCAATTTACTTCAATTAAGCGATTTAATTTATTTTATTAGTTTGTTCCACAGGCGCAATGCAAAGTCTGAGGGCTGCTGCAAGTGCGCCAAGGACCCTCAGGACTACCCATCACCAGTTGTCCAGGCAAATTTCGCTTCGTCCTTGCCACCTTCGCCCAAGGATACCCTAACCGATAATTGTGCTTATTTACATTCTAAATTATTGCTTACATTTGCTGACTGCTCTAAAAAATAAATCAAAAAGTCTCGAAGGCTTTTGCTGGATGGAATTACTTTCCTATTGATTTGGTCCTACCTACACTTATCAAAATTTGTATTTGACCAATTTTTATAACTTTCATATCCTTAATATTTCCTCTTCAATATGGAAAAAGGGTCACCGAAGAGGGACCCCAGGTTCATCAGCTATAATGCTTTTCTGGACTTTCGTTTGCCCTATATCTTGGCTATTTTCTATCCACATTCTTTACACATTCAAAGTAAAAAAAGAAATAAGTTAACTTCGTCACGGCGAAATTTGTATACCCTTGCAATTAAATCAGTAAGAATTGTTCAATTTTGGAAAAAAAAAAATAAGAACAAACAAAAGATGAATAAGCATTTTCACTATTTTAAAATTGTTTTAAACAATTGCATCTTAAAGAAAAGATTCAATTAAAGGTTTTTAATTTACGAATTTTCAGAAAAAAGGTGAAAAAGCGCAGACAAAGATCTTTCAAAATCAGTCGCATAAGGTTTATTTATTACTTTTCCAAACATTTTTCCTAATTCTAGAAACATGTTTTTAGTTTAAGGGCAATTATTTATTACGGCAATTTTTCGTAAATTTAGAAAGATATTTTTAAGAGTGTAGAAGCCTCTCCCGTACCGATTCGCTGAAGATAGGGCTCTGCATTCACACGGTTATATATATGAAAAAGTTTTCTAAACATAGCTCCAAAGTGTATTTTTCCTTTTGTAGAGTATTGACTGGTTCGATGTTGTTTTGTCCCGGAGCCTTCTTTGTTTGGCCATTGTTTTTTTGGCTTGTGGCAGTGGCAGGAGCATCGGCTGCCCACTCACCCCTGGCCAATCCTTACGGTCCCCAGCTCCTCTTGAGTCCCCGTCCGACGTCCCACCCCCCTCAGTTTTCCCCCCATTCATTCGAAGGCAACCGCGGCTTGCGTTGATTGTTATTTTATTGCCCGCATAGAGGAGAACATCACAGAGCCGAGCCGAAAGCCAAAATTGTGTTTGCTGCTGTTTTGCGGTTGAAATCTCATTTCGCAGCCAATGCCGCCCCCGCTGCCATTAGGCGAGAAATTTTTGCAATTAATGTCTGCACAAAAAGTTGCGTTAAACACAAACTTTCGATGGACGAAACAATAATTTGCAGCAATAAAAGCGAGCGGAGAAGAAGGAGAAGTCGAAATCGAAAACGAAAACGAACGGAAACGGAAGTGCCACCCCTTGTTCCATGCATTCAAAATTGGGGCCATAAAACACTTGCAATATGCCGAAGCCAGGAGCCAGGAGCCAATAAGCCATGTTCGTGCTGAAGTCAATCAATCATGGAAAAGGCATTTCACAGAACCAAAATAATATAAACATTAATATTATTATTGTAAACATGGAATAGCCAAAGTATCTAATTTCAATATGATTTATTTATGCATTTCATTCTGTATATTCATTTGATTTTATTCCATATGATGCAGCTTAACAAGGCTTATGTCTATTTGAAATAATATTTTATGACATCTCATCTCTACCTATATAAGGAGCAAAAATCATATTGTTATTATTTCCAGCTTATATTTAGTACTCTTAGTTCAAAGTTGTTATAAGTAAAATAACTTGGAAAGTGTATTTAATAAGTCGGGGGGAGGTGTTGCCTATGCAACTGGAGGGTAATAAACATTTTCGATTAGTTTTCTGAGCGAGAAACGATTTAAAGTCGATTTAAATAAACGTTTTCAATGATTTTTCTAAGTAAGATACGATTTAAAATCGATTGTAATCGATGTTCTCTTATTTCTAATCTCCAGGCGAGTCGATTTTGTATGAATCAACAGACTCTTTGAGGTTCTTAACTAACCAATTTGGCAATAGCATCGATTTGTTATCTAATCCCCAAAAATCGCCATAAACTGCATTAATATCCAGTTCCAGTTATATAGTATTTTGATTTCGATGTCTATTTCGATTTCCCTTCCTATTCCTCTTTCTATTCCGAGGTCAAAAGTCAGGCATACATTATGCTTCTCCCCTTTGCCTTCTGATGACGTGTCATCAGGTTATTATGTTAGAAGCGAGCCACCCAACCACACAACCCGCTCTCTGGGTGGGCACAGTGGCACAGACACAACACACACAGCCTTGGCTTTGCGGCAATTCATTTAAATATGCAAATTAAGGGGCAAGTAATTAAATAAATTAAATGTTTTTGAGCCACGCCGCAAATGCACAAAACTCATCTCCGCCTGCGCCTACACGTCATCCGGTGTCCTGTCTCCTGTCTCCCGCCGCCTGCCTCCTGCCGTCGTGCCTCGTCCAGCTTCGTCCTGCTTCATGTGCTAATTTTTGCATGTTGATTTAAATTAACATAAATAAACGAACGAGCAAATGAATGGCTGAGTGGGTGCCGGGTAGCAGGGGACTTTATGGGCTTGTCCACACCGGACATATGCATATTTAAGCAGACCCACACACAACCTGTCTGCATAATAAACAACAACAACAACTAATAATAATAATAATAATAATAGTAATAATAATTGCAATTACACTCGACACTCCTGTCTAAGCATTTGTATTCTTTGAAGCCTTCAAATGGTTTTGTTTGCATTGCCCATTAATCATGCTAATCGTTGAGGAATGCGCCCCCTTAAAACCGATTTAAGGTCCTTCTCGTCCTTTAACCTTTGGCCCTGTTCAGCCCTTGGCAAAGGACCAGAAATTATGCAATGAATCGAGAAATTTTTAGGCCAAAGACAGATGGTCAGTGTGGGAACAAGTAATTGCAAGCTAATTTTGCAAATCGTCAGCAAAAAGCAATAAACGAATGGCTGCTGCATTTTTGTTTCAAAAATAGGTTTAGAAAATAAGAAAAAAAGCTTGAATGATTAAAATTAGCTTGAACAAGGGATTTTACAGAATAATTCATATCGATTTGTGGCTTATTCGTTTTTTATTAAAAGTTTTTCATTTTATTTTTACTCGGTAATAGTTTGAATTTAAAGTAAAAATATATCAAAGATAATATAGATCAAAATTACATTTAATTAAAAACAAATTAAATATGTTTTAGTTTCCGTTTTTGGTTTTAAAATGGAAATATGCCAATTTCAAAGTTTTATTTGTTGTTCAACAAAATTACTCTATAGGCTTCGTTTTTTATTTGAAGGTTTTTATTGTATTTTTACTTTATTAATATAAATAGTATGAATATTGAGTTTATATATTAAAAATAAATAATTAAGGCAATGCTTTTTAAAATTGCATAAAATTAAAAACAAATTAAATATGAATTAGATTCCGGTTTTCCGGTTATAAAACGGATATATATCAATCTCAAAGTGTTATTTGTTTTTTATCAACTCTAAAATTACTCTACAGCTTTTTAATTGTAGTTATTTTTGTATTTTTACTTGACAAATATATAAAAAATATAGAGTAAATATATCAAATATAAACAGTTTAGACAATGCTTATTCAAATTACATTAAATTAAAAACAAATTAAATATGATATTTTTTCTTGATATTCTAGTAGTATAAGTTTTGTGTAAATATATACCAAATAAGACAATGTTTTTTTTAAACTTCATTAAATTAACAATAAATTAAACATGATTTAGGTTCTGGTTTTGGTTATAAAGCAGATATATATATTTGTTGTTTAAAAAATTACTCTACCGGTGTTTTTATTTATAGTTTTTTATAGGATTTTCTCTTTATATTTTAGTAGTATACATTTTGAGTATTTGGTATATATTTAAATAAATAAGACAATGCTTTTTTAAGTTTCATTAAATTAAAAATAATTTAAATATGGCTTCGTTTTCGTATAAAAAATCATAAAATGTTTTTTAAAAAATATAGCTTGGAAAATGAGGTTTAGATTGAGGCTGCATAGGATAATACCTTCCATGTTCCTTTCCTCAAATCCTATATTATTGAGGACACTCACTGTCCTATGTCCAACCTGTCTGGCATTAATTAGCGCCAGAAAGAGAGAGAGGGAGATCCTGATGACATCATCCAGTGGCTAAAGGCAGCTGACAGTTAGTGTGTCCACCTAATTGCCATTTAAGAAGCGCCACCTCTGAGCTTCATCTACCAGCTCTTGCTTCCAGCTCCTGCTCCCAGCTTCCATCTCCATGTGACCCCGCGTCCATTGTCCTTGCCGGGCTGTTACCGATTGCGGGAATGCGATAAGGCGACGGCAGGTCGGGGACATTCACGACTATGGCAATGCCGCAGGCAGGATTTATGAGTCGACATCGCTCCCACTAAGCAGATTAAATGCTGTGCGCCCGGAGGCAGGTTGCAGGTTGCCAGGCGACCGGGATCAGCCGCAATGATAAAAATAGGCAAATCCGCCGAAGGACTAAACCATTTATGTACCTGGAAAGCCGAAAGCACACACATACACACACACAAAAAGAAGGAAAACTCACCTGTGTGTGTGTGTGTGTGTGTCGATTCCCCCCCCCCCTCTCCCCCTTCATACCCCTCTCCCAGCGCCCACAAAAATGTCTGGCTAAAACTTGCGCATGACATGCGAACAAACAAGTGCCATAAATAAATTTAAATTGCGCCAAAAATCGCACGCTATTATTATTATTTATTATGTAAGCAATTTGCTGGCATTTCTATATATCCATACACACACACACACACACACACGCGCACGCAGCTGTGTGTGTTTGAGTACGCGGCAGCAGGAAAAAGTTTATTAGAACTTTGTCATAAAGTCAAAGTTCGACAACTTTAAGAGCCCCGGCGCCCGGCATTTGCCAGAATTTCTGGCATTTTTTTCCAGCATAATAAAGAGCGAATGAAGGAGAGTTTGTCAAAGGGGCAGGATTGCAGGATTGTAGAAAATATGCCAAGGAGCTAGCCCAGTAAACGGTCAGTCAGGTCTCAAGCTGCACTTTGATTTGTAAAAATATTTGACTTTTAAAAAGGCTTAAAACTGGGAGCTGCTTAAATAAAGAAAACAAAGAAAGGAAGCTTAAATAATATTATTTTATTTAAAGCTAAAGTTAAGCCCACCTGAAATAGATGTAAAAGATTAAATATATTTAGAAAATACCAAAGAAAAAGGTATAAAGCTTAAATAATATTATTTCATTTAAAGCTAAAGTTAAGCCCACCTGAAATAGATGTAAAAGATTAAATATATTTAGAAAATACCAAACAAAAAGGTATAACGCTTAAATATTATTATTTTATTTAAAGCTAAAGTTAAGCTCATCTGAAATAGATGTAAAATATTGAATATACAGAGAAAATTCCAAACAAAACTCAACTTTTGGTCACAGTTATTGATTTTATTTTCATTTTCTTCAAAATGTATACATGCACGCTCTATTCATAGACAATAAAAATAAGTTGCATTTAAACACTCAGTTATATGTAGTTGTTGTATAATGTTATTTCCATATCTTTCTTCCTTGTAACTCTCCCTCTATCGTATATAGTACATATATATATATATATATATATAGAATACAAAAATCATCTGCTCTCGATATAAACGATCGAAGGAGGCGTGAGTGGAACCGGAACTTAAATGCATAGTACGAGTACGAGTACGAGTACGAGTACCAGACCCCGAATGTTTAACAACTGAACATGACTGAACATGATGGAAGTCGTGAGTTGTGTCGTGATTCATGTGCGTCGAGAGTCGTAAGTCATGCGTCGTGAGTTTGAGGAACCGAAAGACCATTTCTTAAAGGAGATTTTGTGCTCTTGACTAACTGGCGTTTGATTTCTTTTGTGGCTTTTGCTATTTCCCATCACTAAATGCTCGGTTTTGGTGCCTTTACACCTGCTCTTTGTCACATCATCGTGTAGTCTGATATGTGTGTTGTGTGTGTGCTTATGTCTTTGGCTATATAATCTCAATATATCTGAGCAGTAAGTAATGTTAATTAGTATTCGGTTTTTCGCTTTCCTGCTGCATCAGCTAACTAAAGGTAAATGAAGAAATAACCCAACAAACCTCACATTAAAACTCATTTGGTAATTAAGGACTATTTTCCTGTCAACTCAAGGGATATAAAACCCTCAAAGTATTGCCATCTCTGTCGCTTTCACACTCTCACTAGCTATGTTTTAACACAAATCGATGACCCAAGTCCAGAATTTTGGGTAATTGCAAAAGTCCCTAAGGAGTAGAAATATCCTGGAACCATACTTCAAAGGATTATATCTTTAAAAAAATCAAATTAGAATTTACACTGACTTTGGACATCTTTCGGGGATACTTGCAATTTTCATTTTCTACTCTCGAAACTTAAAAAAAAACTGTATTTTGAAGACTGAGATTTGGAAAACTGTTTTTCCAGGTTTGGGCTTTATTGCTACCCTACAAAAAAAAAAAAAAAAAAGAAAAAGCGGAGCACTGACTAAACATCACATTAATTTGGCCTTGGGTCCCGAGCCACAAACTCTCTCTCTCTCTTTCTCTCTCTCTCTCTCTCTCTGTGTTTCTTGTATCTTTTTATAATATACATTAATAGTTCTACAAATAGCTAAGTTACAGTTATCGTTATCATTTATCATTTATCGTTATCTATATATATATATATATCTGTGCGCCTTATCGCGCACACCCGCCCCACCACACAGTTTTCACACTAATATGTAGTTTATGGTTCGCTTGGGGACAACTCTCTCCCCGAATCCATGCTGGATTTCATGCATTTATCGTCAGATTCGATCATTTTCATAGGCACAATGACTGACGGTCCTTGGACAAAAAATGTAAAAAAAAAAGTTATATAATAAATAAACACAAAAAAATAGGACAAATTAGAAGCCATAGAATTCCGGCACTTGGAGGCTGCTTCCCTCTTTGGCTTTGGCTAACTCTGAGATCGGTTGGGCGCCATTCCCTTACCACACCTCGCACTTGTCGGTGGGATTCATGCGCTTGCCGGGCTTGCACTGGAAAACCTCGGCGAACTCCTTCATATTCGACAGTGTCCCGATCACCCGGAACTGCGACGGCGAGTGCGGATCCTTTTCCATTTGCAGCAGATTGGTCTCATCTGTGGTGCTAGAGCACCAGACCTGATTAAAGGGAGTTATTATTATAACCATTATATCTGCAGGATATCTAATCCAGAACTCACCTGGGCAAAGGACACAAAGAACAGCTGCGAGTGTGTGAGATTCAGGCCTGGCAGCCTCAGGACATCCGCCTCCTTTTCGCTCTTGGTGCGCTGGTAGGCATGATAGGCCGCCTTGAGGCCACCATTATCGGCTATGTTCTCACCTGATTATAAAGAGCATTCGTTAATTTAAACATGGAACATGTACCATCTCTTTATCCCCCATCTTACCCAGCGTCTGCTTGCCATTGAGAGTGCGTCCGTTCATCTTGTAGCCACTGTACTGGCGGGCAATGCACTCGGACTTCTCGTTGAACCGCTCAATGCTCTTGGCATCCCACCAACGATTGATGTTCCCAAACTTGTCGTACTCCCTTCCCTGGTCATCAAAGGCATGGGTCAGCTCGTGACCCATTACCACGCCCATGGCCCCAAAATTGAGGCTCTTGGGATTGTTGATGTCAAAGAAGGGCGTCTGCAGGATGCCGGCGGGGAAGACAATCTGATTCTTGGTCGGTGTATAATACGCATTCACCGTCTGCGGGGTCATGCCCCAGTTGGTCTTGTTCACCGGCTGATCGAGGCGCTTCAGGTTGCTCTTCAGATTGTAAATGGCTACCTGGATGTTGTTCTCGAAGTAGGCATTCGGCGTGATATTCAGCTCGGCATACTTGCGGTCCAGCTCCACGGGATCCAGGATATAGTCGGGAAAGCCAATCATATCCGATATTTGGTTGGCCTTCTCGATGGCCTTCTCGCGCGTCTGCTTGTCCACCCAAGTCAGGTTCTGCAGATTCAGCTTGAAGGCCTCTCGGATCTCCCCAATCATCTGCTCCGCCGCCGGCTTCGACTCGCCATGAAAGGCCTGGCGCACAAAGATGGCTCCGACGGCGAACCCAACCACATTGTTCGTGTCGGAGACACAGTACCGCCAGATCTCCTCGCCGCCATCCGAGCCCATGAGAGCCTTTCGGACACCCTTGTATGCATCCCGGAAGGGCTTCGACAGGCAGCTGGTGAGAGTGCGTACCGCCTGCCAGATTAGATAGTTGTTTAAAGTGCTAAAAGGATAACAAGAAATAGATCAATTAATTAATTAATCAGAATTAATCGGAATTAATTTTAAGGATAACACTCACATCTTCCCCTCCTCGGTCTGCTCCATCTTGAGAATGATGTCTGAGAGATTCTTGAGAAAATCTGGTGCATAGACCACCACCACCTCGTCGTCGGTGACCCGGCGACCCACCATTTGCATGGCATTGTCAAAGTGATCCGTCCAGTTGAGGAATGGCGCCAGCTTGGCCAGCTGCCTCAGCTGCATGGGATGATACATGGCCTCCTCGTTGCGCCTGTCCTCCAGCGGAATGGTGATATTCGCTAGCTTCTTCTCAAAGTTAATGACGCCCACCATTTGGGCGCGGGCATCGGACTCGTTGGCACCCAAAAGGACGCACACCTTGGTCATGTACTCGATGTATTCGTTGAGCACCTTGCGGTGATTGTCCGTCTTGTTGTTGTAATAGTCGGCGGTGGGCAGGGTCAGACCGCCCTGATCGATCTGGATGACGTGGCGGGAGGAGTTCTTGTCATCCTCACCGATGGCCCAGCCAAACAGACAGTTGAAATTGTACCTGGAGGAAGGGGTTTTATATATAATATTTAAAGTTATGGTACAGTTCACTCACCTGTTGTGCAGTATCTTGAGCGTTCGCCCCATCGTCCAGTTGGCCACATTGTAGCCACTCTTGGTCACATTCCAGCCGCCAATCTGCAGCAGGAGATCGTTCATGGGCTTGGCGCCCAGCTTCTCCATATGCTCGTCGGCATCCAGACAGGACTCGTAGTACACCTTGGCCTTCCTTTCCGCGTCCGACTTGAAGCTCTTGGCCGGCTTCTCCAGCACATTGCGAATGATCAGCTGGTTCATCTGCTCCAGCTTACCGAAGGTGCCCCACGTTGACTTGCCCTCGGGTATGGGGTTATTCTTGATCCATTGATTGCTACAATTGGAAATTAATTGAGTTAACTTTTTTGATTGATAATGTCATCTTTATATCATTATATACTCGTACAAATTTTTGCTAAAATCGCCATAAAAAAATGACACTTTTTCGCCTGTAGATTTAGAAATTCGCCAATTTTTATCACTTTTATAAATTTAGGGTAATTTATTATTTACTTTTAGTATAAGTATTTTATAAACTATAAACAGTAAAGACTCATAACTTCTGTAATAACACACACACACAATATCGTCAAACACACATATCTAGAACTTGACCGGCCATTGTCACTTCATGCAGGGGATGTTACAACCAGTTGGGAATTATAAGCGCGCATAATCAAGATTTTAAGCCACACATTTTATGGAGACAAAAATGTAAAAATTTATAAATATATAAATACATACATATATAAGTAAATATTAAGATAAACAGATATATAGGAAGACAAACAGGTCAATAAATATATCGATTAATGGATAAATTTAGATAAAATCGAAATACTTTTAGGGAAGGTTACTATGAACAGTTAAGTTATACTCCTGTGACTTGGCCGGCAACCGTCTCTTCATGCGGAAGATGTTAAAACCAGTTAGGAATTATAAGAGCAAATGTGCGAGATTTTTTGACAAACATTTTAAAGCGAACAAGCTATGGTTTCACGAAAATTGTATTAAGAATTAAAAAAGAACCAAAGCTTAACTAAAATCAAGAAACCTTGCCCTAAATTTAAGGCGAATAGAAAAATTAACCCTAAAAAATTGTTATTTATGAAGGCTTTTCTTTACTTTATAGAACCTAACCTAATCTTCATGTAAACCCTTTCTTAATTCTAGAAAAATGTGCATAGTTTTAGGGCGATTTTTGTATACACCGATTTTCCTTAAATCTAGAAAAATATTTAGTACGAATGTACTCACCAGGAATATCCATAAAAATCATCGCAGGGATCCACCGTCACATCGATGGACTTGAGGATCTCGCTGGAGGCAAAGATGCAGTGCTTATTGAGGCAAGGCAGCTCACTGCCCGAGGGACAGTCTGTGGAGAGAGCAGAGAATGTGAATAAATATAATAATTAGCTATATATGTATAGCATAAAGTATATATTAATACCCTTCTGGTGCGGCTGAACATGCAGGACATGCTTGGTGGCATCGCTGGCTCCTCCGTCCGCGAAAAGGACAATCAGCAAAGTGAAGATCGTAATGGCCATCGCAAAGGTGGTGATGAGCAGCCATTTCTCCGTCTTGTTCCTCGACCGCCAGTTCCATGTGGCCTGTGCAACGAGAAGAGTCAACCATTGCCGCGCTATTATCAAGCAATCAGACTACAGACTTCTGACTACAGACTACACAGTGGCCTCCAAATGCCGGCGGGGCACAAAGGCAGCAAAGCCAGAAGAGACCAAAAGCAAAGACCTCCCCATAAATCTCACCCAGTGGCGTGTGTTTTGTAAACAATCGGCATCCGAATCCAAAACCGAAATCCGAAAGCAAGACGGCGGCGGTTCAAATGAGTTCAAACTTGTGTATCTACCCGAGAAAAATCTCGCCTACTTAAGTCACTTGCCGCTCAATTTTTCCACCCATCGCAGGCAACTCGATGTGTGGCTGCCAAGTTGCCAAGCGGCTCGACTAGCAGATGCTCTTTCTTCTCTTTTTGGATTATCTTTGAGCTTTGAGAAGTCGCGGAATAAATGTAATTCATTGAAATTCCCTTAGATTCTTAAGCAAATTAATAGAAATTATTAACTGAATGCTTAACATGTTTATTAAAGGAATGCAGACTATAAAATTCAAGATCTATTTGAAAATATATTTATAAATTTGGGGGACGTATGGGTCTTGCATAAATAAAAAAAAAATGTTTTATGACTTGGGGGCAGTTTTCCATAAATATTAAAAATAGAAAATTATTATATGAAGAGGGCTTGGCCAAAGACTCTTTAATACCAAGATGCATATCGACCATACAGCGGCAGGCTTTACAGCAAGATCACTCTCTATCCTTCTCTCCTTTTCTCAATCTCTCAGAACCAAAATTCAAGAGAGAGCCTCGAGCCTGCTCTAAGTTCGAAACAAGAAAAAAAGCGAACTTTGGAGAGCCGAAGTTTAAATACCCTTGCCCGAAAATCGATTATAACTAAGCCAATATTGTCTTTAATTTCATTTGGAATGCTTTTCTATTAGGTTAAGAAACCAGCATTACATATAAAGTTTAAAATTAAAATTTTTTGTTAATTTTTAAGAATTTATTTATTTAAGAATTTTTAAGAAACAAACATCTTATAAAATTCTGAAAAAAAAATTTAGTACAATTTTGTTTAACCCAAACTTGGCTAGATCAATTCGGTTGTTAATGCTGATCAAGAATATATTTACTTTATACGGTCAAAAACGACTTCTTCACATCGTTTTAAGCTCCTGTTCAAGAATATAAAATTTAAGAGCACAAAAATCTTAAGGCGTAATTCATCTTGCTCTTATATAATCTTATTTTTATGATAAAATATACATGCCAGTAAAGATTTTTCTTGTCAATTATATTTGCTTAGATATAATATTGCAATTTCAAAACATAATTCATAGGGAAAATCTCCATCGGCTCGTATCTGTGGCAGACTTTTCACTGTCAAGCGGTAACCTTCTGGCGAATAATAAAAAAAAAAAAAAAAAGAAGAGCGCTCATGCTGGCCCCATTGGGCTCTCGTTTTTGGGTCATTGCCACAGAGATGCAGTGTGCCTGTCTGGCTGCGTGGGGGCTTTGGTGGCGAGGATAGTGTGAAGCTGAAGCTGAAACCGGGGTATCATCTCATCACTCAACTCACCCGCGCAGTGTGGTAGCGTATCTGCATGCCAGTGTGGCCAGTCGCCTCGTTCAGCTGGATGCCGCCGATGGAGCTGGAATCATCTTCCGTGAATTCGGTCTGTTTGTAACGTGTCATCTGTAATTGAAGATGAATATTTGGTTAATATTCTATTCTGAAAACTAAGAGAGGTCTAGGTAGGATGGAGAGCTATTTATTTGAAATCTATATCCATAAAGGTATAAGATATCAATATCATACCAAAAAGATCACTTTCTATTCGTTGCTTGAATACTTTTTGAATTCTACATTCACCTTTCTACACTTTCATTCCAGTTCGGTTTCGGATGTATGTACATATCTTTGGAATACTTTTATCGAAGTATCTCCATAGTTTCTGTTTCTGTCACACTTGGCCCTCGGGCATCTGATAAGGGGCAACAATATATATTTGTAGATACCGAAAGTAGCGCCGCAGCCGAAGCTTTTTTTCTTCGTGTCGGTGTAGGGTGTGTGTATGGTGTGTTCTTTAGCGTTCACTCAGCGCCTTGTGCTTTATTTTTCTCTCACAAGTCGCCCCACAATCCCCCGACGAATGCCTCGAATTTCTGTTGTACTCAAAAGTGTTGCGCTTTAACCCTTGTGTCAGCAGCATCAGCAATGTTTACAGATGATCTTGAATTTGAATTTCGGAACGTGTAATTATGAATATATTCGTATATTTTAGCATATATTCGTATATTTCAGCATATATTCGCATTGTTTAACTATTAAAGTAGGTAATAGAGCGGGTATCTTATCGCTATCAATTGTTATGACATGTCAGAAACATATGGAAAATAATACGACTTAGTTTTTAAATTACTTAAAAGGTATAGTAAATAACCATATAAAGCTTGTGCTATTTATTTATTAAAGGAGGTTACTAAATACCCATATAAAGACTTGTGCTTCTTTTCCGATCTTGATACCACGGAATCCCACAACTTTTGACCCACTAAACTCCATAGTCTACATAAAGCCCTCCTGTTCGTTCAGGGGTTAAGCCCCTTGTCGTTTGCAACCACTTGTCAGCGCTTAATGGCAGCCACATCTGGACGAAGATCTGCATATATGCCACTATATGGATATAGATCTGGATGTGACTATGGATCCAATATACATATCAACCTACCGAACGGCAGTCGGAGAGCCACATTTTCAGTGCCTTTCTCAGCCCACAAAAAAAAGGTATTTGAAGGTAACTCAGATACACGGCGGTACGCTATTTATTTTTGTTTTTCTTTTTTTTTCGGCGGGATGAGCAGCAGCAGCAGCGGTACGATAACGGAATGCGACGGCAACGATAATTCCGTGTTCAGCCCATGACCGTTGGGTGTGCACTGAGGCCCGAGTTCGCGGAGCTTCCACCCAGGAACCGAGCCCCCAGTCGCTGTCCCGAGTCCCCCCAGTTCCCAGTTCTGAGTTCTCAGTTCTGAGTTCCCGGTACCCAGTAAACAGTACCCAGTACCCAGTCCCAGAATCGAATAGTTTTGCATTGTACACAAATTAATTGAGTGGTCTGTGTGTGTGTGCGAGAGTGTGGCATGTATCTATATGAGCATATATATTGTTCCGCTCGGAATATATAAAAGTATTGGACGGGAAAATATGTATTCAATTAACGCAAAGCCATACACCAATTAATGTGTGCATTTTCATTACGCTTCAAGTTATTTTGCGTACATTTAAGGGCTTCCTTAATATACTATATATATCCTAAATATTTCTTACTATATATATCCTTGATATTTGGCTTTTGATTGTGTCATATACTCGATAATAACAGGCCTGTTTCTGTAATCGAAGAGGACTCGTGGAGTGATGTAAGCTTTATAAGCCCGTAAAGAGTACAGGACTCGCTGGCATACGCATCACTCATACGTCCCGTTGCCACTTTAGCCTTTTAAAAAACATGCTAAATTTTTGTTGGAATTAAAAATCGAGTGTTCACTGTCTTTTGTATACACTGTATTGGCTTACAATCCGTGGGTAGAGCATTCAATTTATCACCATCAACGCGCTGTTGTGGCTGTACGATGTGAAAACTGTTGCGCAGTTTGTGCTTTTTACTTCGCATTTCTTTTTTTCCTTTTTTTTTTTGCCATATTTTGCTTTGGCATCTATTATGGATGGTTTAGGCCAAAAGTCTTGGCCAGAAGCGATTCCGCCGAAATGTAAACACAAATTGCACACTCACAACGCCCGTGCATTGACATTTGCGGGGGGATTGTTGAATGTAAACAGACATTAACTGGCATTTAATATATATTACAAATATGCCTAACAAATGCTCCTTATGGCCAGGCCAACAACATCCAAGTTGCTACGAATCGAAATTGAAAGTAAATTGGAAAGAAAGAGAGCTTTAAGAGGTTGTTCTTTAAAGAAGGAATCATTTTGAATTAATTGAAACTTCTAGTTAACAGATAAATTTCTTTGTAATTTATTATTATTATTAATTGAAAGTAATTTCTTAAGAAAGAGAGCTTTAAGAGGGTGTTATTTAAAGAAGAATTGATTTTTGGGGGAAATTAGGAAATGGAGAATATATATTTTAATTCTTTTGATTGAAACTTATATGTTAGTGATACTTGTCTTTGTAAGATAGAGAGAGATTTTAGAGGGTGTTCTTAAAAAGAGAAACCATTTTAAAGGATAAATTAGCCAGAGTGCTTTATATATTTTCCTTTTTTCGATTAAAACTTTTAGTTAATAGATATATATCTTTGTAAATGAAGTTAACATAATAAATAACATTGTAAGTATAGTTTCCAATGATTCTTTAATGAATATATCAATTTAAACCTGTAGTTAACATAATATATATCTTTGTAAAAGAAGTTTCCATTGAATCTTGACTTTTTCTTCAACAGCCACCGAGCTGTAATGCAATGTTTCCCCATAAGACACCATTTAAGCCTCCTGTTGCAGCAGCAGCAGGTACATGCAGCAGAAATTCATAGAACAACTTTGATCCAATTCTGTTTCCAAGCCAACCCTGTTTCATAAAATTAAAGACTAAATGTTCCAAGAAGAAGTAAGCCAGAGAAAAGCCACAAAACCAAACTTGATATTCGATTCCAAGAATTCTCAGAGTTAATAAATGTTTTTTATGGCTTGTGGCAAGCAAGCTGAGGGGAGTGCTTGGGTGTTGCATCTCCCCCCTGGGGGGCAGCCGCTGTGTCCTGCCTGCCATAACATATGTTGGAAATCACTCCTGATGGGTTGCGGGGGGCAACTTGAGTTGAATTTATGGTGCAGTCCCTGCAATTTATGTATACCAAGGGCCAGGGCCAAAGCTATATTTGTGGCAGGAATCACACAGAGACAGGGGGACAGGGGGATGCGGGATGTTGCAGCCCGATTTTTGGGGGCGTGGCGTGGCTGTGCGATGCAATTGTTCAGCTGCAAAAGGCAATTACAACTTTGAAAGCAGCATTGTTTATATCGGACAGGCACACTCGCACTCACACACACACACCTAGGTCACACACACTCTAACACAACACACACTCTGTCACACACACTCTGTCCTACACACACTCACACTCGCAGAGAGAGAGGCGCGCTCTTTTTCCTACCTTTGCGCTCATTTTCTTTGTGCGCCCAAATGAATGCAATGCGACTTTTTCCAGCTGCCTCCGGTCGCTTTTCCGCCGCTTTTATTTGGTTGCCACTTCGATTGCCAATTGGAAAATCACTTAATGCCCAAAGTTCAGCATCTTGCTGCGATGCTGCGATGCCGCAATGAGTTCTCCAGGAGCCAGGAGGAGTCCGGGATCAACGCAAGAACCAACTGACAGCAACAGCACCAGCACCAGCAGCAGCAGCAGCAGCAGCGGCACTCGCACTCGAACTAGCTTTTCCTCTCCCGTCTCGAAGGGGGGTTGGGGGGTGATGGCGGTGGGTGAAAAGCCAGGAAAAACCATAACACAAACGTAGTAAGGGCCCAAAACACTCGCAAACAGAGCGAGAGAGAGCGAGAGCAAGAGCGGAGAGCCAGAGCAATCCAAACCCTTAGCTTGGCTTCGGTGGGGTTGCGACCGCAGGGTTGACACCGCTCCCACTGCGGCCTCCACTGCGCAGGATCCCAGCGTCAGGTGGCATCACTGGCTTGCTAGCAGTTATCGATTAATAGCATTCTTGGTCAACCGATTAAATATAATACATTAGCCTATCGATTGTATTCATATGAATATAATGTAGAGCTGGAAAGAAATATATTTTGAGTATAACTTTTTTTCCTAAAAATAAAAATAAAAAAATAAATCGATTTTAATCGATTAAAATCGAAAGTACTTTCTATACAAAAATATGTGATATTTATAAATATTTAGCGAAGATTTTAGTATTATTGTTCTTCACATTTTATCAATGGAATAAATTAATAACTTTTTGAGGTTTCCCCCTTTTTACATGGCTTCGGAAATATAACATTAAATACGTACAATTTTTTCGATAAATTTTTTTTTCCATTTACGCGATACTTTATTTTAAATTTTCATTTATTTGTAATATATATTTAAATATAATAGTTATTTCAGGAATAAGAACGATTTGAATCAGTTTTTATCGGTTTATTTTAAAAATCTCTTTAAAAAAATCGATTCAATAAAAATGTATTTATTTAATATACGTATAATGCATATTGAAAGAGACATTTTCAACTAAAACTATAATCATAACTCAGTTATCGATTAAAGACACTGTAAGAAAATCGTTCAAGCAATACAATTGCCTATCGATTAGAATCATACATAATGTATATTTAAGAATATTGTTCAACTGAAACTATTTTCACAACTCATAACTCAGGCAATCTCCACTAAACGCTCCGTGATGCTCTCCTCCCCGATGATGTATATGAGTGCGGAGGTGCCGAACCGGGTCTTCGGGTCCCGAACCAAGGTACGATATAACGCAGTTGACATGGCTGCAAAGAGATCGTCTGGCGACAGATCCGGCTGCCACTGATTGGCACACATCCCTTCTAGCTTCCTGTCACAAGTACCCGCCGCCACATATTTCGGGTGCTCCCGCCTGCAACCGGTCCAGTCCAAGTAACAGATATACGGTTTCAGGGTCCCGGTCTCCGGATCGGGCTCCAGACCGGCCACCACGGACTCCACGTAGTACGGCTTTTCGCGTTGCTTGAACAGCAGGTTCGACAGCGCAATCGATAATTGTTTGGGACTCATTTCATGATCCTTGATCACTTCACTCTGATTCTGACGCTTCATGGCGCGATCTCGGACGGCCAGGATGTCTATCTGGGAGCCGGTGAGGCCCAAGAACGAGCGCGGTGTTACCTTGAACACCTTCTTGAAGCCTGAATCCAGCATCTCAGTCTGGTGGCCTCCAGGATTGTAGTCCGTGGCAATGGTCACGCAATCCTTGCCGCACATTGCTGCCAAGAAACCGCCATTCTCGGTCCAAGACGGCATGTTGGCAAACCTTACCGAATACATGTTGTTTTTGTCTTGAAAGAAATTAAAAGAGGGAATTAGAAAAAGCTTTTTTTTTGTGAAACTGTATTTTAAAAGTTACCTTCAAGTTATATTTTGACATTAAAGGGAAATGTCAACAGATACAAAGTTATAATAACCAGCAAGAGCTTTGTTTTCAAGCGAATAAATAATTTATTATTAATAAGAATTAGTATATGATACGTTTTCATTATATTATATAAATTATATATATTATAAGTTCGAGAAATCCAAGTTTTAATACCTTCATTTTTTTATGCTAATTTTTTTTGGGAATAACAAAGTTTTAAAATATTATAACTTGACCAAAAATGCAACAAGTTCAATTGGGAACGCTTTTTAGGGGTAGTTTTTATACGAATAACAAGTAAATTACATTAATAATTTAAGAATTTTTTTCATTATTATTTGACAATTTTAATGTTTAAATTAACCCCTTGTGAAATGTTTTAAAAATTGTGCGTTTTTTTGCCTACCATGTCAGATTGACTCGATCTGTTTAGGCTGATCAAGAATATTTAAAAATGAATAAGGTCAGAAATAATTCCTCTGGAATGCAGACTGAAAAATAAAATATATTATATAATAATTTAATTCTGCACAATAAAATATTTATTTTGTTATATTTTTTAGGAAACAATAAATGCATTTATGTATAGAACTTATAGGAATATTTTATTCGCTTATTTGCTTTTATTTTATTATTAAATCTAGCTAACTGGAAGCGATTTTTTTATATGTATTAAATATATATTAGCTTAAATCGGTTCAGATAAGTTAATATATAAAAAAATTACTTTCCCTTTGGAACTACTACTTCTTACAAGCCAGCACAGCTTCTTTTCAGACATAGTCCTTACCCTTGATTTAATTTAATCCAATTCTCAAACCCTTAGTTTCCATATCTAAGATATTACAAACAAAATGTGTATTTTATTTAAACAAAAAATAAAAAGAAAGAAAACTATAGCTTCATATTGTCAAATAGCAAGCTCGTACTCCTCCTGGAGCAGATCCTTTTAAATTTCTGCCTGGGAACGTGCAAGGCGAATACGTGGCGCACGTCTGTGCCTCACAGGAGCGGTATGGATGATGCGTGGACCTCTGCCCCTGGACACACGACCGGTAGCACGCGTGGCCATGACTGGCGGCGGATTGGGTAAAGTATAACGCCTGTGTTAAACGATTTAAAGTTTTTGTCTTCACATGCAAACTACACAGTTTTCCCCTGAACTCACCATCGTGGAACAGCGACTCCGAATATTGCCACATCGGCGAACTTGCCCTCGTCCCTGCAGAGAGGACACTTGAAGAAATAGGTCGTTGCAATGGACTGATCCTGTACGCAGACGCGATGAAACCAGCCGTTCTGGCAGCACGGCGCCTGAAAGGCCAGTCCCCGAATAAAGTCCTTGCCATCGGCCACTATGGGAGCCAGGCATATTACGCAGTGTTCTCCAGGTCCAGGCCGACAGCGGGGCTCTGGCACGTGCTCAGCGCAGAAAGTATCAAATTTTCCGCCATACTGCAGGACAGCTGAGTTGTCCACGCCGCACTTGGTGTGGAAGCTGCACTTGCAACCTGCGTGGCAGCAGGAGAGATTCGCCCCAAGGCGTTGGCAGTACGAGCACGTGATCGAACCAATGCGTCTCTTCAGTCCCGGCAAATGCTTCTTAAGGAAGTTCCACGGACGATAGTCTGCGTTATTCTGAACGAACTTTCCCAGACAAAGGACCTGTTCACGGTAGAGGAAGCACTTAATAATATGTCACAATATTTCTTCCTTTAGGGAGAACTTACCAAGCAATTGCGATGCATTGTACAGTTTCCAATTTGCGCGTCCAACTCACCAAAGATCACCTGATCGTCCTCGCTGCTGCCGCACAGCACACAAGGTTGCCCCATGCCTGAGTCCTGGATTTATTTCTCAAAGCGAAGGACTGCCGTATAAATAATTCACGCTCCTAAATCGAGTGTAAAAAAAGTTCCTATTTAAAACTTTGACGAAAACAGTGTTGGCAACCGTTCAAAGCAAAACGGATATCGTTTTAGCTTACAGCGCAAAAGGGCAATACGCATGTTCACACTGATCAGTAAGAGCATACATACTTGAATGCACGTGCATTTTAAATATGTTTAATCTACAAATATTGCATTTTAAAAATAATTTAAAAGCTCTGGCTCATCGAAAATATTTACATAAATTGACACGAATATGTAAATGTATTAATATGTTTTATGGCTCATTTTACTTCTATAGTTTTGGCAAACGTAAGCATTTGCTGCTTTCAATAGTTTTGGAACATGAAACTAGAACAGTGCGGTCAATAGTTTCGTCATCCCTGGATGGTCAATTTAAATGAACAAGCAGGAAACTAAAAGAAAGCTCGAAAAAACTAAAGAAACATTAAATGTGTAGCAGGTTCCGATTTTCAAGACTTTGATGCATCTCGATTCCGTAACCAAAGACCAGCAATAACACCACCCCGAAGGAGGCAACGGAAGCGGTCGCTGCAAGAGTCGAGAAGGAGCCTGGCGGTACAGCAGGCACCTGCTAATGTGGCCATCAATTCCGCGAAAGCTGTCGCTCTGGTCGTTGGAAGACTGCCTTTCTGGTCTGATGCATGAACATGACTATGGAAGAGGCAGAGAAGCTATCGACTGCCACTGGACTGACTGGACGCTGGATAACCACGTGTAAAGGATAAAAGCTCCTCGGACAAAGAGGTCATCGAACGTAACGATTGCTTAGTGCCACAACGACGCCATGAGAACCATGTCACCAATGAGGACATGTTCCTGACGGAAAATCCAATGATGGCACGATGTACCTCAAAGGTAAGGACTTTGACTCAAAAGATTGCAGCGATGCGGGCTTGTGGTAGTTGCAGTAGTAAAGTAAAAACATATGTGGTCAAGTACATTGTTCTTTCCTTATCTGAACCGATTTATGCTAAAATATACTTAATACCTATAAAAAATCGCTTCTAGTTGCTAAATTTAATAAAAAAAAAGGAAATAAGCGAATGAACGTTAAGTGGTCATCTTGGATTCTGCCAAATATTTTTATAAATTCTATAAACAACCCTTGTCACATGCATTTTTTATTTCCTAAAAAATATAACAAAATATATATTATTATGCAGAATTAAAGTGAAGTTCCAGTCTAAATGCTGGAATGTCATGTATTGCCATTAATCGTATTGAATCTGTATTTTTAATATGTTTTACCTTATCAAAAATCATTAACTCAACTTGCGTTGATTTTTCGTTTAATTTATCATTAATTACTATTTCATATTTATTAATAATTCGCTTCGGCACAAACCCATTTATTATAATGTTATTGCTAAAACCCTAATACCCAAGGCTCCCAACTTTTAATAGCAATAAGTGCATCTGTGCCTTCAAAAGGTTTTCAGACCTGGTTTCCCTTTCAAGATCTTCACCTCCAAAAATAGAAACTATCCAATAGCTGCATAGATTCCACGAGTATTACCATATCTCGAGCGACCTAAATGGGATTTACGTCACAGAAGCGGCGAGAAAGCAAATTTGCACTAAAACCCAGCAATTGTTGGGCTTGTCTTGCCGCTGCCTTTCGTTTTCTATCGTTTTTCTTCAAAGGCAACAATGCACCTGCATTGTTGTAACGCCGATAATGCCGCCCGCTCACCTGCCCAACCGAAAAGGTGTGAATCGTTCGGAAAACAATATGAGAAAAATATCTGACCGAGAAAATAAGAGACGCATGCAATTCGGGCGATCTTCAAAGGCAGTGCTGCACAGAAGGAAAATAGTAAGTCAAAGGAAATCTAGGTAAATTTGTAAAATATTTATAAAATAGAATAATTTACCAACTTGTATTTTTAATAGAGCAAAATAAGTAATTGTAAGTAGTTAAAGTATCTAAATATATGCAAATTTATATATCTAAATTTATTTTTGCATCATTTTCAATAGGTTTTTGGCACACTTTTTATTCCTGTGGAGATGTCTTACCTGCTCTCGGGGTTAAACCAACATTTGGCAGCCCCTTAACCCTCAATGGCCCTGGTTAGAGTCGTGCATATCATTAATGGGCCAACAAATTAACGTGTTCTATACCGGAAAATACAAAAACTAAAACTAAAAACAAAACGAAATAAGACTTGAAGCGATTCTCACGTCGGGCTAACACTTTTAACCGCATCAACATTACATTGCATCAATTTGCGTGTTCTGTATTTGAAAATAAATTATACCCTCGGTTGTAAATATATTTTGGCGAGTGAATGATAACGACTCACTGGATGCCCTGCAAATGAAAGTGGAAGTAAGGGAAATATTAATATTTAGGGTTTTGTAAGCTTTGCATTTTGAGACATAATATGACGTTGTTTCTGTAATATATTGCTACTTAAATATTACAGAAACAACATCATATTATACCATAAATAATAATATACTTTTTATATCATATATGTGCATATATTTCAAGTAATATATTTTTTGTCAGTAGTAAAAACTCCCATACAATACCATAAATAATAATAATAATAATAATAATCATAATAATATATATTGTATTTAGTTTTTATGCATTTTAAAATATTTTTAAGAAAAACCGCGTAATATTGTAAACTTTTAGGAATCATTTTAAGCGCTTTAAAATCTCTGAAAAGTTTTTTTTTCCTTACTCAAAGCTTTATCAAATATTTAAATGTATTAAAAGCGATATATTTTTGGTCATTAGTAAAAACTCCATTATAAAACCATAGATTTAAAATCTCTGAAACATTTATTTTCTCACTCAAAGATTAATTATATACATTTATATATATATATATATCAGATATTCTTTGTCATTAGTAAAAACTTCCATATAATACCATTAATAATAAGAATAATAATATATATATATATTTTTTTTTAAGTTTTAATTTTCAAGAAAAACCGAGTAATGTTCCATACTTTTAGGAATCATTTTCCGAGCTTTAATATCTCTAAAATATATTTTAAGTAAACTCCCATATAATACCATAAATCCTAATAATATATATCATATAGTTTTTATGCATTTGTAAATTTAAAAATAAAAAAACAGCGTAATATTTAGATTTTAGGAATAATTTTCCTCGCCTTTAAAACTCTAGAACATTTATTTCCTTACTTAAAGCTTTATCATATATGTTACATACATATATTTCAAGTAATATCAATTTTTGTCATTAGTAAAAAATCCCCTTTCCATCAACCACATACTACTATTTATTATGTACTTATTTCGATCACAAGTCAGCCGCCCCCTCTGAGGCGAGGCACAACACTCCGCCCAAAATTGAGTGAGTAAACAATTAAAATCAACAACAACCACAACTGATGACTCGTACTTTAACAACAACAACAACAACAACAACAACGATTAAGTTAAGCATTTTCGCGTGAGTAAAAAACGGGTTTAAAACCGTCAACGGAGCTCCGGCAGCGGTTTAGTTGAAGCGCAGCGATCCAGCGGTAAACATGTCCATTTCGAATCGATTCTTGAGCGGCAGCGCAGCGGTGCTGATGATCAGCCTGGCACTGGTTCTGGCCAGGTTCAGTGCGGGTGAGTGCGGTAGAGCAGCCGGAAAAGCTTAGAGGAAAATCCCCCGACCGATACGTGCAAAAATAAAACGCAAAATGGAAACGGTTTACATGAACTTTGATACTACTTACATAAAGAGTGGCTTTGTAGACGGTTAAATAAGTTCCCCTAATAGTGAAGAAAAGGCTTATGAATCCTTACAAGAGAAAATAACTTTTCTGAATAATAAACTACTTAACTAAAGACCAAATTATAAATAAATAATAACTTTTCTGGATTATAAACAACTAAACTAAATAAGAGATTATAAATAAAACTGACTCAAATAATATTAATTGAAATTTACAAGGATCTTATTACAGATACCATTATAATGTATCCAAAACTACGGGAATATAAAGCTATAAAGATATTTTTAAATACATAATTTTTTATTTTTTGTGAAATAAAATTATAAAAATATACAATACTACAAAGACTATAATACATGAATAATGTTAAATCAAGAAAATCAATACTTGAATAAATCAATTTAAACAAGAAAAGAAGCTAACTTCAGGAAGCCCAAGTTTGAAATCCATGCAGGAATTTCAATATTAACTAAGTCAAAATCGCATAAATTTCAATTCGGAAAGCTTTTCTAAGTTTGTTTTTATTAGGCTTATAAATCAGTATTACAAATATAACATTTTTTAATCTTGATTGTTTTTATGTGATTTTTTTGAGAATTCTATCGATGTAACCCCTTATAAAATTTAGAAAAAAATGAAATAACATTTAGTTTTTGCCTAAACAAAGCTCGGTTGTTAATGCTAATCAATAATATATTTGATTTATAGGTTCGAAAACGACTCCTTTACTTCACTGCAAACTTATAACTAATATTAAAATATCAATAGCAAGGGTTTCTTTTGAACATATTTAATTGAGGATCAAATGTGTTACATACTATTTTATGTATAGGTTTTATTACCAAACAATTTGTTTATAGAATTTAAAGCAAGGGCATAAAAATACTTTTAATATACCTACAAAATATATTATATATTTATATATACTCTAAAGTAAAAGTAAGCGGTTTACTCAAAACATCTAAACATCAATTGCCATAGAAATGTGAGATAAAGCTGCTAAAATATAACTGAATATACATCCATACTGTGTATATATATTTAAATATATATATATATATTTTCTTTTTCGACGTTGAGCTTTAAGATAACAAATATGTTTGTGAAACTAATTAGGGAAAACGAAATAACGCAAATGTCTTGACTTTTACAACCGGCTTTCACTTATCTTCCAAAGTAACAACTTTCTTTCCTTTTCATTCTTTTTAACGACTGTTAAAATGTAGAACATTTTAACAATTTAACAAGTTTTCCAGGAATTATTAAATTAAAAAACATTAAATAAAGGAAAAACGTTACAATATCAGGGTTACAGGAAGAAGAAAGAAACACGTTCATAAAAGATTTCTGGGTTAAAATGTAGCTCAGGGCGATGGTTTACTACATTTAAAGCAAATATATATATCATATTATTATTATTATTATGTATTGTTTTAGTGAAAATAATGTAGTCAAAATGTATTATATAATACAGATATTATTAATAATCATTATTATTATATATTATTTTAGTATAAAAAACTTACTTGAATTTCTTCCACAGTCAACGGTCAAGCTGGTACGGTGCACTGGAACAACGGGAACACGGCCGGCGTGGGGGCCTGGTCGAATGCGCAGTCGGGCGGCATGCATCCGCCCGGCAGCCTGGGCGGCCAGGATCCGCAGTACAGCTACGGCTATGCCGGCATCGATTCGCGCGGAACCTACGGCGGAGCCGGTGGCAATGGGGCCTACTACGTGGGCGGCACGGATGAGCATGGACGTCCCTTCTCGTATGGCAACCAGGCCGGCGGCTACATGGGCGGCATCCGGCCGGAGTCCAATTATCCGGGCGCCTATGGCTACCGCAATGCGGGAGCAACGACGTCGATGACGACGGCAACGGGTGTGGTCACGACCCTGGCCATGGCCCTTGGCCTCACCTTGGCGGCCAGGAGACTTTGATGCGGTTTGATGCTGTGCGAGAAGCTGTTCTTATCTTTTTTTTTACCTAGTTTCTAAGCTTAATTTATGTAAATTGCCCGAACGTGTGAATTGTTCATTAAAAGAGAAAACTAAGATCAAAACAATAGTTTTTTTTCTGTTATCTAACTACGGATTGAAGTCTCTCACAATTATAGGAACTATTAAGTTATAGGCAATGCGAAAGTTGCTGGGTTTTGGGCTGATTCGTATACACTCTGTGCCTCAAAAAAGTGGAAACCTTTCCCTAAATTTGAGGAAAATAAAAAAATTAACCCTAAAAAATGTTAATTTATGGTGATGGTCTCCTTGCTTTTTGGTAACTAGCCTTAAATTCATAGAAATCTTTTCTTAATTCTAAAAAAATCATTACAGTTTTAGAGCTTTTTACGGTGATTTTCCTTAAATCTAAAACAGTAATTTTATGAGTGTAGCTTTGCACTTATTTCAAAGGTAATTAGAATAGATTTATTGGATAATATTTAGCAATGTTTATACTTGTTAAAATTTTGACTAAAGAAATTTATTTTCTGTCTTGTTTATTACCTAAAATCATGCTGTGTTTGTAAGTCATGAATATATTTTAAAGGTAATTAGATAGACCTTTTTCAGTTCCAGTAGGTTATATTTAGCAAAGTTTAAGCTTGTTCAAATTTTAAATTAAGACATTTATATTCTCTCCTGTTTATTAGCCAAATGTGTGAATTTTAAGCATGTCTTAAATATTTACTTGTTTAAATTATTAAGCTTATCTTTAATTAAAATTTCTAGACTCTGGCTCTACTATTTCCACCTACTTATATCAAGCAACTTGAAGTGTTTTCATTAAAGTTATGGCTATTAATATCAAATTTCGTGGCATTCATTTCGAACTGCTAGAAATCAAATGATTAGTGCTTCACACGCAGCTGCGCAGTTTAAGTGACTAAGAACCTCAGGCACGTCATCTTCCCCCACAACAACACGCCCATGTAATTGGCTCCTTTCCCAAAAAAACAAAAATAACAAAAACAAAAACTGAACACGAAAATAAAAACACATATGGAAACGGACGGGACGGGCGGACACCTGTTGACAAAGCGTTTTGGACCAATTTAACTGAGTCACAGGGTGCTGCTTCCATGAGCTCATCCGGCACCCGAAAGATACTGCCCAGAACGATTTTGTAGATACATATGCTGAGCATGTAAATGAGAGTAGATAAGTGAGACAGGCGCATGTTAGTTGCTAATTATCATACACTAAGAAAATTTAGAATATTTTTCATAAGGTATTAAAACAACTGATAAAATATATATACTTAATGAGGATTAAATCAAGCGAGGTCTATGCTCATCCATTAAATATTATTTTTATTGCATTTTATTTCTTCAAAAATAATGATTTTGTATAGATTCTTATTTCTTTTTATCAAAAATAATAATTATTATTTATTTATATAAATTTAACTAATTTTTAACCATAATTATTTATGAATATTGTAAATATAAACATTCATCATTCATCATTTCGGAAATTGATAGATTATCCAACAAAGATTATTCACAAGATATTATGCTTCTTGTTCTAAGTTCTTTAATACTAAGTAATTGAGTTTTTAACTTGCAAATGTTCCCTATAATTCTTATTTATGTTCCCTGAATATAATATAATAATAATATATACAAATTCTTCTTTGTTTTCCGTGTAAAAATATTTACTTATGACACGATCCAACGACTTTCCTTCAGATCCCATCCCCGTGAGCTATTTGCCCGCCGATTAACTTAATTGCCCCGACTATAAGATGTCGTGTGTGTTTGTTTGTCGGCTACTTAGCCCGATGTCAATGTCAAAGTTGGATCACTTTTAATTTCGGTTCCCAGTCCCCTGGTTACTTATGTACGTGCCTGGCGATGATTATGGCGGGGGCGTGACGACTTAACAGATCCGACTCATCGGAATACTTTTCTCATCATGGGAATACTTTTGTCAGACCCTAAAACTACTAATACTGCTTACATAGATTAAATTAAATAAGAAAACATAAAATATACATAAGATATCTAGAAACTATAATAATAAATTTGTATTCCTTTTAATAAATTTTAGTTGTTAGGATCTGCAAAATCTGAATTTGGCTTTAATTTTAGATGGAAACTGAAATTTGCTTACATATATTTTAAATAAGAAAACATGAAACATAAATGAAATATTTAGAAACTGTAATAATAAATATGTATTCATTTTTTATAGATTTAAGTTGTTAGGATCTGCAAAATCTGAATTTATCTTTAATTTTAGATTGAAATTGAAATTTAATTGAAACTGAGGCCCGTTTGAGTTATATATCGTGAGAAAAAAACATTAAAACCGGTTGATAATGATGTAAAGTCTCAGTTAGAACTGCAATTGTCATGGGAACTGAAACTGCACTTGTTGTACTTCCCCTTTAATCACTTGAATCTAATGTGAGTTCATTACATTTCTATGCTCTTGCAGGAAAGTATTTTAATTTAAGTCCTATATATTCCTAATCAACATCAGCAGGCGAGCTTATCTAGACATGAAAGCAAAAATATTTAAATGCATTTCTATTTGAAAAGTTTTTAAATTTTACTATGGAAATTTATTAACTTAATTAAAACTATTACAGAAACAATACATACCATTGAAGATTATTTTAATTTTAGTGAAGACGTCATTTCCGATCCTATAAAGTATATACTATATAGATTCTTTATCAGCATCAACCGGACATACACATGAACACAATGGCACAATACACACTTATCTAAAAGTTGACCAGCCATCATCACTTCATTCGGGGGATGTTAGAACCAGTTGGGAATTGTAAGTGAACATTTGTGAAATTTTTCGGCATAAATTTTATGGTAAATTTGGTATGGAAAAAGTATATTGCGGAAAAATATACTTTGGTTCTTGGTTCTGATATGGATATGGATATATGATAATAAATAATATGGATATATTATTAATGAGCCCATTGCAATCTGAAAGGGTATACAAACGTAACCTTGCCGAAGTTCGTTTTCATTCTTGTTAAATCTCTAAATGTTTATATACTTTCTTTCCAATAAATTCCGGTAAATAAACTAACCATAATTTGAGCAACTCTTGTTTTAACTTTTACAAAGCCACGTGAGGTACTCCATTAGCCGATTTTTGCACCTGATTATTCAGTTTTATGGCAGCAGCGTGTGAACTTGACTTGGTTTGGATCGAGGACAGATAATACGGTAATACGATAGCAACCCAAGGATACCCTTCCAAAGAAGACATTAATGAGACTTGTGTTTTAATCTGCCAAAAAATACATTTATTTGTCTAGTAATAAACAATAATTATATCGGATTTGTTTTATTGATCTTGCTTCTTTTTGTTCATGCTCTGCTCGTATTCCTGTTATCTCTTTATTATGTTTTGGTATTGCTCTGGTGTTGTTGTGGCTTCTCCATTATCTCCGGTGTTGCTTTTATTTTTAATTCGAAAAAAAAAATGTATTTCTTAAAGCAAAGTTTAAAGGAAAAAGGAACTAAAGAGTGTGACTTATAGATGTAGTAGAAATAACTATATTTATATATTTTGGAAAATGATCTTGAAATCTAAATATATTTTTAAAGAAATTCATGGGTTTCGAACAGAACTTGAAACTGGCGGAAAAAGTCCTTTAAATTTGAATCTTTAAGTGTGTCCTTGTAGTATGTGTGTTCCTGTTAATGGGTCTTGACTGTACTCTATAACAAAAATCTTTTTAAATGGGTTTTTCTGCTGCTGCTGCTCTATTGCTTCTTCCTGTTGTTCCTTCAAGTTGCCTTTAGAAATATATATATATATATATATGTGAGTGTGTTTTTGTGTGTGTTCTTGTTCCAGCAGGATCAAGGCTTCAATTATATATGTGTTTCTGTATATATATATATATTTATATATATATATGTGGCATACAAATATAATGTTTGTTCTTGGTAATTTAGGCTACAATTTGTTTGCTTCTTGATTTTCACTAATTGAATTCTTTCGTCGTTCCCGCTTCGTCCTCTCTAGGTATACATACGTATTTTAGTGGATCCTTTTTTTCTTGTGTGTGTGTGTGTAAGAGTCCTTGTTTCTGTATATCATATGTTTGTTTGTTTGTCTGGCTATGCTCCCTATATATGTATATGTATATGTTATATATACGCTTCTATCGCTTGCACATTTCTATACCAAAAGCATTCCTACATCGCTTTGGCCATAGCTCTCTAAACGTTTTGCCACGCCTACTAGCCTACAGCTAACCACCGCCCTTATTAACCAGCCAATCGGGAGTATATATAATATACAACATATATCAATGGTCATCTAAAGTTCAGGTAAATCTAAAAGATCTGAATGAATCTATCTTCGACACATATTTCTTTACTGAAATAAACTCAAATGACCATTGATATATATAAATCATATATCATATATATTTCTATATAACTGATATTATATATATATATCCCGCTTTGGCCCTCGTATGCTCCCCTTAAGTCACTTTTCCCGAAGAACAATTAAATAATAACAGGTAGAGTTGGTTTAAAAAAATAATACATATAATTCATATATATTTATATATATATATATATTTAGAAAATTATACACTTGTGCAAAGATGTATGTGTGTGTGTGTGTGGGGTGTGGGGTGTGTGCATAAATAAGTTCTTTTTATATATTTACTCCATCTAATTTCCGTCATTTCTCAGTGTTTTTGGTATAAAACAAACTATTTGCAAATGCTAAGCTTTACAACTAAATTAAATTAATTTAAAAAAAAAAGTTTGCATTTAAAAATAAGGATATTTATACGTTTACAACTACGTATATATAATATAATATAATAATAATAATAATTTGACTTGTTGTTGTTTTTCTTTTGTTGTTCCCTCCCTCTTCTCTGAAATCAAATTTCCAAATTCAAACGAAAACAAAAAATAATGAAAATGATCTGTTTTTCTTTTGTTACATTTGCTTACAAAAACTAACAACAACTAAAAAAAATATTTTATATATATATAAAAGTATAATATAATATAATATAATATATATAAACAGCGCCTAGAAGAAATCCATGTCAAGCATTCCAGTTTCCGCCTTTTAGGAGTCAGAAATCTCATTTCGAAAGGTTTACATATAGAGTCAAGTTGGGTCTATCGTCTGTGCGCAAAGTGTTTGCTTTTTGCCTGAGCATCAATAGGTTAAGCATGATCCTTACAAATATCTCTAAACATACACCTATATAATGTTGGAGGTTGGTTTCTTCGAATTTGAGTATAAGTTGGAACGAGAAGCCGAAGCTATATAGATATCCTCGCAAATTGTTGGCTTTTGGTTTTTACTTTCACAGCCCTACGCTGATTTCGATTTGATTAAATACGAATAGGGGAATAGCTATATAGAAGGAGGAATGGAAACGCCTCAAATCGAATACGATATGGCTGAGTGCAAAGTAAAAGAATATTTGTAATTTTGGGCTACAATTTAAGCGGATAGAAACCTAAAAGGGTGTCGACAAGTTCTCTCAGAGTGCGCTCTCGTTCGCTACTGAACGGATGTTATAAGCAGCTTTGCGTGGTAGAATTAATAGAGATAGAATTTAATTTGTCACTCTTGCTAATTTGCTTAAATGTATTTAAAAAGCCAAAGCTCTCTGAAGAGTGCTAAAAACTCTCTTGTTCGCTACTGAACGGATGGTAGAAAGTGCAGGATAGATAGAGATAGGATTTATTTTGTCTCTCTTGCAAGTTCGCTCAATTGTATTCCAAGTAAAAAGGCGAAGCTCTCAAAAAACTCTCTCGTTCGTTACTGATAAAGAAATAAAGAGAAGAAAAGAGAGAGAGAGAGAGAGAGAGAGAGAGAGCATGGTTCCCTCTCCCAAAGAGCAAAATAGAGCGAATATTTCGGGTCTTTTGTGAACTTTTAATGGAACTAGACAACCTTTTGCTTTTGCATTTTAAGAGTTGTCTTCCTAAGTGGTTTCGGTTGAAGACAAGCCCTTTTTTAAAGACAATACTGTTTGGTTGGTTGCCAAAGGACTTTGATTTGATTTCTCAAAGAGAGCTTTTTTAAGGATATAATATTCTGGGAAAACTGACAGAAATGCAGCTACTAATTGGAAAATTTGGCTATAAACGGTTGCCAACTAATTCTTGAAGACCTACAAATTGTATATATATAATATATATAAAATAAAATATATATAATTAAATAAATTTGCAAGGATATCATTCTAGCGGAAACAGCAAAGTGCTAACGGAAAGCTGTACACAGAATGTTGACTACCTCGCTAATAATGATAATAAATACGTACAACTTAATAACAAAAGTATCCGCATGTGTGTGTGTGTGGTGGGGGGGGTGGGAAAGGATAGTTGGAATAAATAAATTATGTCATACAATGCAAAATATTTAGTGCCTTCTTCCAGCAAATTGCTCCCCAAACATTTTACATTCTCGCCTCTCATTCTAGCTCGTACGTTTCTTTCGCTTTTCGCCTACGTTTTGGTCATGTGTGTGTTGGTGTGTATTGTGTGTGTGTTGTGGGTGTCCTGGTGTATCTCATATCTTGCCCCGACAGAGGTAGTGTCTGTGTGTGTCTCTGTTTTGGGTAAGGAAACATTGGACGCCGGGCACAATCGAAATTTTGATTAGGAACAACGAATGCCCGGTCGCGACGGCCCAGTGTCCTTCCTCTTTCGTTAGCATCTTCATCTCTTAACAATAAAGACCCCACAAAAAAAAATGTATCTTTAACAATATTGTAGACTGTAGACTGATCAAAAAAACAATGTAACTTTCCACTTCTTCCTCTCATTTGTTTGGCCTCTGCCAGGGCTATATACTCTGCTCCGCTTGCTTTTGCTCCTGCTTTAGCTCCCGTTTCTGCTCCTCCAACTGCAATCTGAATTTAAGCTAATGTCCCTAAACTCCACAATCCGTTTCGAGGATCGGTCAGGCCTTGCGCTAGCTGGAGCTGCACACGAGCCCGTTCTTGTGGGGCAGCTTGAGCAGGCGTCGCGTTCGGAACTCGTAGGCCCGCCGGCAGAACATCACCAGCTCCGGATTGGTATGCTCTGGCACTGTTCGCACCGAATGGCAGTGGGCGCTGCTCGGCCGGCGTGGCACAATGCTGACATCTTCCACATCCTCCTCGGCTGCACGTAGGCGTCGACGATATCTGCGAGAAATATAAAGTTATAGTTTCAAGAATCACTCTGGAAATTCACTCATCTAACCTGCAGTATTCGCTGAAGGTGAGCACATAGCACTTGTCCTCGATGCAGGCCACCGAGTTGTGATCGCGATGCCGCGAGGCATACACCTCGTCTGGACAATCGTTCCGCTGCCTTCCCCTGTCTGTGTGCTCCGGCCTGTAGTACCACAGCAGCGACATCATCATCTCGCCTGAGAGAAATTGCAGAGCTTAAAAAATGTTTAAAGATCTTTGAGAAATGAGACTTACCATCCTCTGGATTCTGCCAGAGATGCGCCACCTTGGCCACATAAGGCAGCTCGTTGTCCTCGTTGGCCTTGAGCAGCACACAGTCGCGGGTACGGATGATGTCGCCCTCCACATGGCGCATGGCCGGATAGCAGGTGCGCAGCACCAACGGATCATCGCTCTGTAAATATATTCAATTAGCAGATATTATTATAGCAATTCGTTAAAGGACAACAACAACACACTCACATTGAGAAAGACGGCGCCCTGGAAGGCCTTCCCCGCCCACATCCATCCGTTGTTCCACTTGGGCACCACATTGGCCTTCGTTGCCGGTGGCTGCGTCTCGTCCAGCTCGTAGCTGACGCCACCGGGACGCTGTTTCTGTCGCTTTCGATTGCCAAACTTACAACGCGACCGGGCTCGCTTCGTGTGCGTTGTCGCCTGGCCATGGCGGTTGGGCGGAGGATTGGTCGTTGCTGGAACAGCAGATGATGTCGGTGGCACCGTTGGCTGGCTGGGCACCAGGAACATGTGCTGCTCGTCGGAATGTTGTTGCTGCTGCTGTTGGGAGGTTGCTGTTGCACCTGCAGCACCTGGGGACTCGCCAAACTTCTGAACCTGCAGATCCGCCGTCTGGTACTCGTTGTTGTTCGTCTCCTGCGGGGCAATGGGTATCGCGGGTGTTGCTCCCTGTTCCGTTGCTGTTGATGCCACTGTAGTGGCTGTGGTTGTGGCTGCCACTGCTGCTCCTGTCGCCTTCTTGCCTTTGCTTTTGGCCTTGGTGCTAGCTGCCTGCTTGCGTGGCTTCTTGGCTGCGGGTGGGGCTGCCTCTGCTGGCTTTTTGGTCTCCGACTTGGAACGCTTCTCACCCGCCGGCTGACTGGCACTGTTGGTGGCCAGCAGGGGCGAGGGAGTGGCATAAAGTCCGCCCACTGAGGTGGTTGTCTTGCCACGACTGCTGTGGTTAAGCTCGGGATCGCTAAAGTAGCCGCGGCTCAGCGCCGTGTCCAGGCCCTCGATCAAGTGAAGGGCAGCAATCTCTTGCTTGCGGGGTCGCGCCCTCTTGGGCGAAGCACAGGACATGGTTGTGCTGCTGCTTGGCTCCTCCTTGCCGCTAGTTGCTTCAGCAGTCGCAGCTAAAGGCAGGATGCCCGTCTCCACTGCCGCTGCTGCTGCTGCTGTTGCTGATGCCTCAGCAACTTCACGTAGCTGACGTCGCTGCTGCAGCTGCTCGCGTCGCTGCTGGCGCATCCTCAGCTGCTGTCGCTGCGTGAGCAACAACTGACGCCGCTTGGCGTACTTGGCGGGCGCCCGGCCGTGCCGACGGACAAAGGTGCGGCCGGGACACAGGTAATTCTTGGGCTCCGCCTGCTTGATCAGGCTCTTGTAGCTGTGGTGAGTCTTGGTCTTCTTGTTGCCACACGAGGAGGCCAGCAGGTTGATGCGCTGCTTGCTGCTGCTGCCTGGGGTGGGCTCCTCCTTCTCCTCTTCTTCTTTCTCTATCTCCTGGTCTGGTTCTATTTTCGCCACAGGTGCGTGTGACGTTGCTTCCGTTATTGTTAACGTTGACGCCACCTGATGCCTTTGCGTTTGCGTTTGAGTTTGCGTTTCCGGCTCTGGTTCCTGCTCCGGTTCCGTTTTGATAGTGGGCTTGAGGTCCGGCAGTTGGCTGATATGTGTGCTGGTCTGCGCCTCACCGTCGTGCTCGATTTTGATTTTGGTCTCTGCTTTGATTTCCGCTTTAAGTACAAAAGGCAACTCTGGTTCCGCTTCCGTGTCCGTTGCAGAAAGCTTGTGCTCCTGCTTTTGCTCCTGTTGTTTTTGATGCTGCTTTTGCTGCTGCTGCTGCTGCTGCTGCTGTGCGGCATACACCATCTCCCTGGCCATGCTCTTGCCTATCCTCGCCTTGCGCGGCACTGCTGCTGCCTGAACAGCCGCTGTGACTGGCGGCGGTGTGCTGCAGGTAAGGTCATATGCTTCAATGTGCTGCTGCTGCTGCTGCTGCGGGTGCTGATGCTGCAACTGGTGCTGCTTCTCCAGTCTCAGCCCCAGGCCGAGGCTTAGCTCCAGCTCCGCCTCGTGCTCCTGCTCTTCGAGCAGCTTCTCATCGCTGGCACAGTAACTCTCCGGCGGCGTGGGCGGCGGCATGACATGCGCCTCGTACTGCATCTTGGTCACTTCTTGGCCATCCTCGCCCTTGAGCTCTGTCTTCACCAGCATCTGACACTGGGTGCCAGTGGTGGCTGTGGTTGCCGTGCTGCTTGTCGTATTGGTTGCTGCAGTTGCTCGCGAGCTTGTCTCGCCTGTCTGGGTGCTGCTGCTGCTGTTGCTGATGCTGATGGTGGTGATGCTGCTGCTGTTGTTATTGCTGCTGCTGCTGCTGCTGCAGGTTGGCGTTAATGTTGTGTTGGTGGTGACATTTTTCACTGGGCCTCTACTGGTAGTCAACGCTGACGCCGTAGTTGTTGTCGTAGCGCTGCTGCTGGCAGTCAAGGAGCTGCTGCTGCTGTTGCTGTTGCTGCTGGAGTTGCTCGTGGCACTCCGCAACATGTTGCTGCTGCTGCTGCAACTGCTGCTGTTGTTCTTGCTGCTGATCTGATTGATGTTGTTGTTGCTGCTGATGTTGCTACCAATATGAGGCCCAGTATGGACGTTTTTTGGACACGATTGAGGCATTGGGCAGGGGCACTGCGGCGGATACTCTGCGGGAAAGAACAAAGTAGAAAAGTATTAAAATAAGTGATTACTCTGACTCAATGTTGCCAAATGTGCTTAGTCAAAAAGAGAGTGTTTTAATAATTAAACTATAATAAAACACTCCCTTGGCTAACCGCTTTGGCAACACTGACACTTTGGCCAAACTGCATCCGGGACTGGACCATACTTTTCCTTACCCATATACGGTCCTTGCAGGCCGCGCGTGTAGCACTGACCGCCGGCCGCTCCTCCTCCGGGACTGTAGCCGGCGTAGTAGCTGGGCGGGCCTGGATAATGCTCCAGATGTTGCTGCTGCTGCTGCGGCTGCTGTTGGTGCTGCTGCTGCTGATGTGCCGGCACCAGTTGGCTGCCAGCTGGTGCTCCAGCTACTGCCGCTGCTGCTGCTGCTGCAGCTGCCGAACTGCTGCTCGTTGGCGGCTGCTGCTGTTGCGGCGGACCGGAGGCAGAGGTCGGTGGCGGCGGCGGCGGTGGTGGCTGCTGTTCGTAGAGCTCGGGCGGCGGATGCGGACCTGCGTGCTGATAGTACGGATAACGGCGATAAGCTCCCGGCGGCGGCGGGGGCGGACCCTGCGGATGATGGCTTTGCGGATGGTGCGACGGCGGACCCGGTGGCGGGCCCGGCTGATAGACCTTGCTGGAGAAGTAGGGCTGGTAGGTGGGCGACGAGTAGCACATGACCTCGCCCGGATACGGCGCGTAATAGTTGGGCGGATAGGCGGTCGAGTAGTGGATCTGGGCCGCGTGCATTGAGCGCGAGTAGGGCACGCCCGGATGGGCGGCAGCTGCTGCAGCAGCGGCCGCCACGGCGCTGGCCGGATACGGCTGCGGCTGCGGCGGATGCTGCGCCTGCTGCGGGTTTTGTGTGTGAGCCTGAGCCTGTGCTTGAGCTGCCTGATCGGCCTCGGCGGCTGCCTGCTGCTGCTGCAGCTGTGTGGGTGATCCTGCGGAGGAGGCGGTTTCCTCCTCTTGCAGCTTCTTCACCTGCGGCGGCGGCGGCGGGGCGGCAATCACATGCGGCGAGATCAGCGGTCCAGCCGGCTGATAGTAACCTGCAATGAAGGAGGAAGGGAAAAATTGGGGTTAGTTTGGCATTATCGGGGTAAAGGGAGGTTATAAGGTAGAATTATTGAAAAGACATTGATATTCTATTTCTGCAAACTTCAATGTTTCTCCGCCTCTAATTACAACACTGAAAATAAGACTTAACTACGTTGCACCAAGGAAATGTGGGAAAAATATTAGAAATGGAGTGTGGAAAAGTATCATGTTTGATGGAAAAGGGATTTTCCATTTAATTCCCAAAGTTTATTTAATGCTTTAAGGCTTTCTTATTCTCTAAAGATTGATTCTATAGTTGTTGTTGAAAAATACTCCCACAGTTGTTAAGTTTCAGCTACTCCCGTTTCCGATGCCTCTCTTGAGTTTTCAACAACAAAACATGCATCCTGGGCACACAGTGGCAGTGGCTCTTTTCATTCATTTTTAGTGCTCATCTCTGCATTAGAGATCTCAAAAGGATCTGCAACTACCTTCCCTTCTAGGGAATCTCCACTGTGCCGATACAACTACAAATCAAGAGACGGAAGAGTGGGGCGTGGGGCATGGTTGTAAAGTAAAGTGAAGTGCGGCAACAATGCATAAAGTGAAAGTTGGCCTGGCCGAAAAAAAAAAAAATAAATAAAAATAAAATAAAAAAAAAGAGCGAGCGAAACCAGTTGAGCGGCTCCAGTTTGCTTTACGGAATAGCACCGAGAGCAGCAGCTGGTCGTGCAACAAATTCCTCCCCCCACCCCCCTCCCCTTGCTACCCCAACCCCCCCCCCCCCCCCCCCTGAACTGGAGGAGATGGTGGACTCCATTACCTCTTCCCAGCATGTGGGCCGCATACAAAATGTCGCGAAAATGATGCGCCGCATGCTGTTGCAGGAACGTAAACGATTCGGCAATGTTGGCCGCCAAAGCAGCAGCAGCCGCTGCATTGGCCTCATCCGCTGCTCCTGGGGCAATGCTGCCTCTAGTGCTGCCCGCTGGGAATCCTGCCTCGTTCAGGCTGTTCAATCCGGGCAATCCGGGCATTCCGGGCATTCCTGGCATCACCGGAATCCCAGCAGCGGCGGGCGAGAGGGCGGCAGACTGTGTAGAGCGGTCCGTTTCGCAGGTGCCGCTGCTGCTGGTGCTGCCCACGCTGGAGCAGCGTTGCTGCTGCTGCTGCTGCTGCTGCTGTTGCAGCTGATGATGATGCAACTGGTGGTGCTGATGATGCTGGAGATGATGCTGATACTGCTGAAGCTGCAGGGAGAGCGGCAACTGATGATGATGTAGCTGAAGCTGGACCAGATCGCTGGTTGGCAGCAGCGGAGTAAGCACGGCGGCTGCGGCGGATTTCGTTGTTGCTGCGTCTGCTTCTGCTGCTGCTGCTGCTGCTGCTACTACTGCCGACTTTTTTGTGGTCTCTTTTAGGCGCATCTTCGATTCGATCGGCGATTTTTACAAAATCCCCTGCGTTGCCGCTCGTATACAAAATATATATTTGTGGGTTTTGTATATATATTTTAGATCCTAGGTTGTTTCTTGTACATATAATATCGTCGCTTGTGTATATATTTTAGGCGCTTCTTGTATATATATGTATACCGTATATGTATTTTGTATATATATATATATATATATGTATATGTATATATGTATGTCAACAAGGAAGTTTCATTGTTAAGGCAACTTTTATTATTTTCATTTCAATTTCAAACAGTTTTTCGTTTCTTTCACCGCTTTTCTCTTGTTTGTTTTTTTTTTTATTATTTCATTCAAAGTTTCTTGAATTCTTCATTTGGCTTGCTGGAAAATCACAAAGGAAAATTAGGAAAAATCACACATAACACACACGCACACACACAGGTTTTACGCGAAATGTTTTTAGAGACATTTTATTATATTTTATATATTTAACACGATTTTGACACGTTTTTGCGGGACATTTTCCAGGCGATTTTCTTGGTTTCAATATTTTTTTTTGAACTGTTCTGAATTTATTGTGTTTTTTCACTGTCAATTTTCATTTATTATAGTTTATATTGAGTTTAAAATTATTTAACAATTTAACAGAGTTTGTTTTCTCATAGTTTTTTAAGTTATTTGTGTTTTTTTGTTGGAAGTTAATTCGTAATATTTGTGACCATTAATTCGAGGTTTTTAAGTAATTAAATAAAGCTTTTAACAACAAAAACATATTTTCAACCAAACTGATTAACTTTTTGAATTCCTTTCCTAAATTTTTAACAATTTTACGGAACTTTTCTTATGAAATATTTTTGGTCTTGTTAAAAAGCAAGAGGTAAGGGTTGCATCGGGTGAAAAAAGGGAAATGTCTATAGTTTTCCTTGGATTTTCTGCAGTATTAATTTATTTTTTTAATATCAGGTGGCCGATGCAACAATTTTGTGCCAGAGGGGCGACAACGAAACGAGTTCTTCGAACAACAAGTGCCAACGGCAACAATAAACACAACAAACAGCTGTGGGTTAGACTCCTGCCACCCACTCCCACCCACCAACTTGCACTCCCACTCCAGCTCTCTCTCTCTCTCTCTCTGCTCTCTGTTCTCTCTCTCTTGCATGTGTCGCTTGTCGCCTGTTCTCGAGAAGCCAAAAGCCAAAAGGCGACTAACGAAACCGAAAACCAAAAACCGAAGACCCAAACTCAACAGCAACAACAAAAACAACAATTACAACCACAACAACACCAATAGCAACAACAACAACAACATGAGAAGCAATAACAATAACAATTGCCGCTGAAGTTGCAGCGTGTGAAAATCGACGCCAGCAGCGAAGCTAGCAGAGGCAGAGGCAGCGGCAGAGACAGGGACATCGGCACGTAGCACATTCAGTGCTGACGTCACGCGCCATAATCGCTTGCAGAAGTAATGCGCATTTAGCTGTTTTGTAGCCAAATTTAAAGTATCAAAATCGCCAATTTGAAAATTATATATATTATAATATACAATTCAAACAAAAAAGCACGATTTTTTATTCAATTTTAAATTCAATTCAAAACAAAACTGAGACACTTTTTTTTAAAACACGTTAAATATAAAAGTCGCATATTTTAAATCGCTTTTTTTAGCTAGAAAACAAGAGAATAATTATATTTTAAGCCTAATATAAAATTTACAAATTAATATCATGATTTTGATTCAATTTTAAATCCAATTCAAAATTAAATTGAGTCACTTTTTTACCATGTTTTAAATATAAAAATCAAAAAAATCTAATTGTTTAGCAAGAAATTAAGGGAATATATTATAAATCTAATATAAACTGAAAATATAAATTGCATAATTTTTATTCAATATTTAATGCAATTTAAAACAAAATTGAGGCATTCTTTACCACACATTAAATACAAAAATTACGAATTTCAACTAAATTTTTTTTAAGCAAGAAAAAAAGAAAATATCTATTTGAAATCTAATATTAAATGAAAATATTTTTTGCATGATTCTTATTAAATTTTAAATCCAATTCAAAAGAAAATTGAGGCACTTTATTAAAAAGTAAATATCTAAATTTATTAAATAAAGCAAAGAAATATTAAAAAGTTATATTCTGGGTTTTTCTTTTTTATTTCCTTGACATATGTATATGATTACTTTGATATCATTTATGATTTAAAGATAAATTCTATCACTTTAATAACATTTATGACTTTTATATACATTTGTTCACTTTGATAACAATTATGATCTATGCATAAAAAAATTTACCCCTTTTATATAAAAATAAATTCGAATAGAACATTTCTTCAATATAATTTTGCCAACACTGGCCAGAAGATGGACTCTGGCTCTGACAACGATGGCCAGAGACAGGTGGCGCTGTGGTGGTAGGGGCAATAGGGGGACGACACCGGATAGATGGCGCTCGAGTGCAGGCCAGGTGCTGTCATCATTATTGTTATTTTATGCCATCGCCTGTCAAATGCAACAAGGATTGTGCAAAAGGCAGCACACGCAAACGCAAACGCAAACACCGACGACAATTTGTCAACGCCTGCACTTGACCTACACACAATCGCACACACACACACATACAATACACACACACAGGGGGTGTGGGGTGGTGTGGATGTGGATGTTATATATATCCATCCGTCAACCTGTGTTTGTCATTCCACGTTAAATGGAAAGGTGAGTGGCGGGGTTGGCAGAAGACAGCAGAAAGATGGAGGGACAGAGGGGTGGGTGGCCACTTCAATATGAAATAATCTTATTTCCGCTTTTCCATAACCCTTTGAAGTCGACACAAATTTAATCAAATTGAGTGTGGCCGAGCAGTGCCCGCTAATACGAGCAGATCCCCTCACATTTTACTTGCAGGAAAGGAAAGGACTTGCTAATTTAATAAAAAAAAACCCCTGTTCTGTCATAAAAGCAATTTTGGAATATTGAAGTTTCTAGAGCTTTCATTTAATTAAATATTTATTTTCTAGTTAATGCTGGGTTGTGTTAATAGCTTATTTACGTCTGTTTTTTGTCCCTATACAAGCATTTTAAATAACTTTAAATTTAAACAAATTCGACAACGATTTTAAACTTCTGAAAGTTGTAATTTTTGTTTATTTAGTCACTTTCTGACTTAGATAGGTTTTTATGTAAAATTTTCTATATAAACACTAATAAAAAAGGTCAAGATTTCTGATAATTTTTGAAGGCTTTTGGTTACGAAAGCAGTGCAAACCTATTTTGATCATCTTTTATGATCTTTTGTGTTCTTTTTTAAAGTTCATTTGGTGTTAAATAACGCCATAAAACTTGTAAAATTTATAGAATTTTCAGTCTTTTTTGTAGAATATTAAGAAAAAATTAAAAATAATTCTCAAGTTGATATTGCACCCCTGTACTCCTAATATTCCCCTTAAATACTTTTAGTTGAAAAATTAGTTCAAAAAGTCAAAAGAAAGTCGCTCACTGGCATCGATTTTTACTTCTTTAGAAGCCATTGAGAGCCAGTCAGCTTGGTGAATGTCTAGATTCCATGTTGGACAATACGGGTCAAAAGAGAATGGTTACCGCATACGAAGAAGATCAAGAGGGGGAACTGGACTGGATTTCTCTGATTAAATCCAAATATTATCTAGCGATTAGGTTTGCACCAGCGAAAGCGTCTTTGATCTCTAAAACTCATATCGTAATTCGATACTATTTTGCTTATATTTTTTTATGACTTCATCAAAGCCTTCAGGAATAGGCTCTTTTCTTGGTTTTACTAAACTCATACCGCTCTTGATTAAGGAATCTCGTAAAATTGCATAAAAATTCACTTTTAAAAAAGACAAATAACATGTTAGAGATCTCTACAAAAGGCGAATACCAGATAGTCCTAAGGTATCAATCGTTGGGATCATGGTTCGGGAAATTAGTTGAAAACGTTTGCCATTTAGAGCCACTTTAAATCATAGGCATTATCATTTTATTAATCAATATATTTATCATCATATTCATCATCTTAATTATTATATTCATCATATCATATTAACCATCCTTATCATCATAATATTTATTATAATTTTCATCATCATATTTATTATAATTTTCATCATCATATTTTTTATCATTTTCATCATCTTCTTCAACATAATATTCATTATCATATTCATCATCATATTCATCATCATATTCATCATCATATTCATCATCTAACCATCATTATTTTCATTATTTAATCATCATTATTTTCATTATCAAATCTTCATTATTTCCATCATCATCTTTACCATCATATTCATCATCATATTCCCCATCGTATTCATCATTATATTCATTTTTATATACATTATTATTCATTATAATATTCATTATTATATTCATTATAATATTCATCATGATATTCATCATCTTTATCATCATTTTCATCATCATAATCATCATCGTTGTCTCCTTTAGCCCTTTTGGCATAAACAGACTAAGTGAATAATTACGCATAATTAAATGCACGCGTTGCCAAACGTTGCCACGCCCATCCCAAAGGAAAAGGCACCCACCCCGCGCGCACCTGTTGTTGCACCTGCTTCGATCGCATCGGATCTCGGGAATACCAGAGTATACCAGTAACCATTTACCAACCCATAACTCATCCCATGGCCCCCAAGGCGCTGCTGTCCTGCAGCAAGTCCCCAAAAAAAATATATATAAAATAAAATACAAAATCCCAACTTTCTCCTTTCACAATCGATAAGCGACGAAATTTGTTTTCTCCCCATCATTATTTTTGGGTGAAAGGGAACCAGAGATACATACAAAAACAAGCATATAAAATTAATATACTGGAATGTTTTTCAGAAATCTAGAAAAATGGAATTATCAAATGTGGTGTAATGAGCAATGAGTCACAAAGCCACACAAAGACTAGACACAGAATGCAAATAAAAAATTAAAAGCAATACAAACACAAAAGTATCACATTGATAATGTTTATAAAATTGTTTTTCATTGCTCAGAATGTAGCTTGATAACTTGTTTATTAAGAGTTGTTAGAAGAAGCCTTAATTGGTGATATTGAACAGGGTTTTGTTCGGGGAAAAATAATACTAAAAATGTTTTCCTGTGGCTCGCATTTGTTGTTAAGAAGATTTAGTGATTAAGTAACTTGCAGCAGCAGTAGCAGCAGCAGCACTGCAAAGGTGCAAGAACGATAAAAACCGATTAAGATCTTGACCCAGCAGAGAATTTACCATTAATCAGAGGGCATAAGCGGCAGAGTAACTTAAATTTCTGGCGATAAGTCGAGATTAAGAGTCGGGCAACTGGGAAACAGGAGAACTTGAAAGCAGCAGTAAAAGCAGCAGCAGCAGTAGAAGCAGCAACAGCAGCAGCAAGGCAATTCCAAAAGAAGATGAATGAACGAAAAGCAGAAAGAGGACGGAGGAAGGAGGAAGATGCCTCCAGCTCCAGGAAGACAGCCCTCAGGTTGGACCTGTATTCTTTCTGTGGCTTTCTGGGTTTCTTTATTTTTTTTTTTTTCTTGCGACTGGCTTCCCTCTGTGGGATGTGGCGTGCAGTCATGAGTAAAAGTCAAATATTGTAATTATGCAAAATACATAATTTACTTTGAATTAACAGCTGAAAAACGGAACAGCAGCAGGTGGAGAGAACAAACCAAGGGGGAACCAGCAGGGGCGTTACCCTAATGCCGCTCCAGAAACTGAAATAAAATTCAATTAAATTGCGCTCAACTGCCGGACTGACGACAACAACAACAGGTAAGTCAGTCGGCCAGCCAGCCAGCCAGGTAACCGCCGGCAGAGAAACAATATTTTGCGGTTTTGTTTTGGCACCTGCCACAAGCCAACGACAGGTGAGGTGCGGGGGGCTGGAGCTGGCCACCGTACCTGCCACTTTGCACAGTTCCACAAGTCAGCTGTTCTCCCGCGTTCGACATGTGCAAGTGGAGACAGGGAACCCCTTTTCGAAAATGGGAAGAAGAACACAGCCGGCTGCAGGACGGGCAATTGACATCGTACCCCGATCCCTATCCCTATCCCTATCCCAAACCCGAAACCGAACCCAAACCCATCAGATCCTCACCGATCCCTTTTTTGCTTCGGGACAAGTGGGCGTGTCGCCATTCATTATTCACTCGAAGCAACTGTGAATGGAGGAGCTGCTCACACATTGCTCACTTCCTCTGCTCAAAATGTCTCGAGTTTCGGAAGAGAGAGTGAGGTGGTATCCAGGTGACTGAATGATCTAATGGCCTGGCCAAGATAGTTATCAGGATAACGCAAGGAGTACGAATCCAAGAGACATTCTTTGAAATAATAATTCGCAACATAATTTCTAATTGAATATTTTAATTTAAGATTAAGATACATTCTTAAATTAGAAACCTAATATGAGACTGAATATCTTCATATAAAACTGAAAATTCAAGAAATTAAACTGCAATTTCTAGAAATAAAATTGAAAATCTGAAAAAACTCTGACTGAAAAGTTTAGTAATAAGACTGAAAGTCTTAATATGAGACTGAAAATTCCTAATCGAATATTTTAATTTAAGGTTTTGTACATAACTTAACATAAGACTGAAAATCTTAATATAAGACTGCAAATTCTAAAAATAAGATTGAAAATCTTAATATAAGACTGAAAATTTTAGAAATAAGACGGGAAATTCTAAAAAAATTAATAAAAGAAAAAATCTTTCAAGAAAACCAGAATATGCTTAAGCTACTTTCGTAACCAAACGTCACGAAAAATGAGCAACAATTTTTATTTTTATATCAGCGTAAAAAAGAAGAACTTCGTTTTCAGGTTTTTCTGGCTAAATTAAATTATATTAAATTAAATTGATAATATTAAGCATAATTCTAATTGTAATTGTAAATGTTTCACAAATATGCTGCTTGAATTCTAAAAGCCTCAACTTTAAGCTACTTTAAATTCCACAAAAAAAGGCTTAAAATGATAAAAAAAAATCCTATTTTAACAATCCCCTAAATAATATAGTTTTTGTATTAGAAACAAAGTTATTGTTTTCTCTGTTTAAGCAAAATTTTGTTTTAATAAAAAAAAACTTCCTACAGAACAGTCCAAAGCTGAAAAGGGGCCCTGCTGCACACTATTAGCGTGGCACTAGAAATTCCAAAGGGTTCTAGCTGCAGTGTGATGGTAAGCCCAACAGATATTGACAAGGAAACATCCAAATTTTTGTTTTCAATTGGAATTCCCAACAGCTTCTATTCTTCAATATTTATTTAACTATTTTATAAATCACAGAAAGTGGAAAAATTCAGCTCAATCAATAGAGCAAAGAGACTTATTACAGACTTGTGCTTAAAGGATGGAAAACTACAATGGGAAATGATGACAATCATAAATTAGTACAGTCAAGTGATTAATGAACCCAAAAATGATGTCAACGCTTGATGAAACACATATACATATAGTTTGTGGGACAATGAGGTATGCAATTGGGTTAGAAAATCGATAGTTTTGGTGCAATTGCATTGATTTAAAGTGTAATTCAAGTCGGAAAAGTTCCAGAGAAGAGGAGCCGTATTTTTGATGAGCGACAACGAACGAGAACGAGAATAAATATTTAATTATTTAATTCACAACGAGACACAACAATTAGAACAACGGCAATGGCAACAAACAAAGAAACAAACAACACAGAGAAATTGAGAAAGACGTTGAAAATTTACATCAAAATACTCACACTCTCTCCCTCTCTCTTTCTCTCTCACCTAACTACTCTCTTTATTTCTCTCTTTCTGTCACTAATGTGACGCGACCGCGTTTTTGTTTTTCAATTTGTTTTATTTTTTAGTTTTCAGTTTCAGTTTTAGTTTATTCTTGGTATTTGTTTTGCATTTGTTTGCATCCACTTTTCGTTTTAGTTTAAGTTTGTTTTCTTCACTGTTTTTGGCGGCAATTATATGGTAAGTGTGTGTGCAAAAAAAGAGTACAACAAAAAATTAAAGGGAATTAAATAAAACATAGAAACAGCTAGAGAGATAGAGCTAGAAATAAAGCGCGGGCATTTTTTATCGCCACTTTTTGTGTGTATTTTATTATCTCGCTTATGTTGCTCAGTTCGGTTTTATGACTTTATATTTATTCATTAGCTCAGTTTTGCCTAGTTTTTACGACTAACTATTCGGAAACCGAACAGAAACTAGTTAAAAAAATAAAAATAAACAACAGGAAAAAAACAAGAAAGGAAGCTGAGTTTTGAGGAGCCGAAGTTATGATGCCCTTAAAGCTCTTAAAGTCCTCTTTTAAAATATCTTTTGTTAAGAATTTAAGTTAATGTATTCCTTTCATGAAAGCTACTATTTGGACATTTTTAGATTTCTAGAGATCAGACAGACGACCTAGATTGTCTAGATCGACTCGGCTGTTGCTGCTGGTTATGAATACAGGAATTATTTAAGTGGAAAAATACAGTACTTCTATTTTAAAAGATGTTTTGTATTCATTTTTGGATATCTAAGAACTATCTAGATACAAATTTATAAAATATTGTATCTAGATAGTTCTTAGATTGGCTAGATCGACTTGTCTGTTGATGCTGATCATGAATATAGAAATTGTATGAGTGGAAAATTGTCCCTTTACAGCACTGATAACAAAAATTTTAAGATTTTTATGACTTTTGTTTACGAAAGTAGCGCTAGCATATTTTGGTCTTCTTTTAAAATTTATATATTTTTTTGGTATAAGATTTAAAATTTCTTTATGTTTAAATGAAGCCCAAATACTCGTATTTCTAGAATTTTCAGTCTTATTTTAGGTTTTTTATTAGTCTTATTTGCAAAACTTTCAGTCTTTAATAAAGATTTTTAATTTTATATTAAGATATTATATTAAGAATGCACAAAATCTGGAAAGAAGATTTATTTTTATTCAGTCTGCAAGGCAAACTCCTAACTAAAGACCCCACAAAGGGTATTAAAAAAGTAACACCGAAAAATCAGCTCAACGCCGAGAGCTAAAAATCGCGTCGTCAGCTGTCGGACCTCTGCCAATCAAATTAACACATTTCAATTAGCATTTTTGCATAATGCCCGGCACACACAGCAACAACAAAAAACAAAAACTAAAAAAAGAGCAGAAAAAAGCACACATACACAGACAAAAGACAGACGGATGAAATCTGATATGCAAATTTTTTTGTGAAACGAAACCCAATTGGAAATGTTTCGGCCACACAATCCGGACATAATGAGATCTTCTCTCTTCAAAATCTCCCCAGTTTGGATCTCGTTTCGGGTTTATTTCTTTTTCGGTTTGGTTGAGAAACTTGTAAAGTTAACTTTTTGACTCAAAAATAGGCAGAGAGACACAACTAGAAATTGTAATTGATTTATGCTAAAATTTTGGGCAAGAAAAGGAAACCCAGATTTATTCTGTAAAATGGATTTTTTCTTAGACTATTTGTGTTTTGTTTTTCTTTGTTTTTGTGTCCCCAGCTTGTTTGTGTTTTATTTTGTTACACTTGAGGTTTTGTTTTGTTGTTATTTTTGTAGCTGCTGGTCGTTGTTTCCGAGTCAAGTGTCAATTTGAGAGGAACAAGAAGGAGAAACACACACGCACAACACACTTGCCACAAAAATCTTTATTTAATTAAGTCTATAATTTAGTTTGAAAAGTCAGAGAAATGTCCCAAGTCCTGACACTGAAATAATCATCAAGATGCCAGTTCAAGTCAAGTGATTTATTTTCTTATCAACGCGTATTTTCCCCAATTCAAAGAATTTTTTAAAATACAAAACGAATTCCCAAGAACTCAACTTGTTCGGAATCGAGAAAGCACTGATTGCGAAATTTCCAACTATTTGGTCTTTTGATAAGAAAGTTGGCAACAATTTAACTAATCTATATATAACTTAAGATTAAAGAGCAAAAAGTTATGAAAAATTCGGAGAAACTGTTATATTCTTCAAAGAAATAAAGCATTTTACTTGATTTTTAAGATCAGAAATAAAGACAAAAAACTAGTTTTGTATGTATTTATAGTTAATTAATTCGCTTCACTAAAACCTTACATTCGAATAAAAATCACAACTAAATATAATAAATTCAAGGAATTTGGTGAGCTTTTGGTTACTTTTTCAAAACCAAAAAATTGCATACAAATTCCAACTATTTTATGGATTCTTATTTCCAGTCTCATTCCAATTGGCATTCACCCGATACGAATGACTTTTTACGGAGAATCCAAAAGGCAGAAAAATATGGAAAACAAAAACACAAACAAAATGAATGCACTGGACCCGAAATGACTTGGCAACTTGCAATGCAAAATCTGTGAATGCAAAATGCGAATTTGCTAAGAAACTTGGCTTCAAATAATAACAACTTACTTGGTTCTATATTCACGTCCATCATTTTTAATTGGACTTGTAAACAAAACGTAAAGAATGTGTGTTAATTTGGAATTTTTATTCAGCGCCACGTTCTTTGACTCTCTTATTCCCTAAAATCGCGCTAGAGAGTGTGCATCCGACGATAACTCCACTATCGTAATGTCTTAATTGCTATCGATATGTCGTTATCAATGGTAAAGCCCAGTACTAATATGAGAATTTCATATAGAAGAACGCATCTGAAATATTATAATCTATTGTATTTGGGAGGAAAATCTTAAAAATTATATATCTTTGCTTGCTAACAAAGCTTCAGAAGGAACAAAGAGAAGCATTTAATAGAAGCTGTTGTGATGGGACTTCTTTTAAGCAATTTAAGGTACAAGGAATACTTCAGTTACATAAATAAACCATGATTTTCGTAACCTTTATTTAGGAGTTATATGGGTATTAATAACCCACCAAAATCCACCAGGTTCAATTTTTTTTCTCTTTACAAACAATGCAAGTAATACAAGTCAGTGTGATCCTTTTAAATCCTTTTTCTTTAAGTTTTATGGTCACAATAGAGCCTCTTCTAGATTGTAGTAAAAACAGCTATAAATATTTCAGGCACTTTATCTCAGCTAAATTCAGAATTTAAGATATTTTAAGGGAATGGAGATTAGAAATTAGTTTCCTCTTTGGAGTATATCAATATAGAAAAATAAATCTTAATTCAAGCATTAAAGAATCAGCTTTCCACCGATTTTATTTGAATTATTCTTACTGGAATCTAGATCAACATAATTTTAAGTTTTGTTAACTGATTCCTGATAAGACTCCACAGAAACTCGAGTACTTTTCAGCCCCATTCCCGATTTCAATTCACCCAAAGCGTGTTACTTTCTATAGAGAATCCAAATAAGCCACAAAAAAGAGGCAGTAAAATAAAATAAAACAGAAAAAAAGCAACACACAAAAAAATGGGCACATACTAGCAGAAGAAGAAGAAACATGTTTCGATGACTTCCGGTTTCGGAGTTTGTGGTGTCCGCGACTGACTGCGAGTTCATTATTTTTGTGAGAATTCGTGGCTGAACTAACATCGTGGAAAGGCGTGGTGAGTGGCAGGCGGGAAGGCGCCGAGAGAGCAGGGCGGGGGCGAATTAACATATACGAAACTATGCGATAAAGCGTGGACTTGGATAGCCAGCCAGCGAAATAAGCAAAATGAATGCTCGTAATACTTTTATAATAAGCGAAGCTGTTGACTGACGTCGCCGGCGACGCTTTGCTATGCGAAGGTCACACACAGCCGGCGACGCCAAGAAAAGCCAAGCGATAACAAAAGCCAGTCCACGAGAGCGGAGAGAGCGAGCAGTTCCAGTAAGTGCTAGTAGTGTGGGCGTTAAGCGAGCGAGTAGGAAGCAGCGAGAAGCGAGAACGCGATCTCGGGAGAATTCCATAGAATAAATTGATCAAAAAGAGTGACATCTGCTCAACGAAATCCGGACTAGCTAAAAATATGATGTCAACAATATCATGATGTGTAAGGTAAAAAATTAGTGAGCAGTCTGTGAAATAAGTGAGCGAATAGGAAGCAGCGAGAAGCGAGAAAGCGATCTGGGGAGAATTCCATCAAATAATTGAATCAAAAGAGTGAAATCTGCACAACGAAATCTGACATCTGAATCTTGGAATATGAGGTAAACAATATAATGTTGTATGAAGTAACACATGAGTGAGCAGTCTGGGGGATATGTAAGCGAGTAGAAAACAGCGAGGAGTGATCTCAGATGAATCCATAATGAAAAAGGAGTTAATTCTACTCAACGAAATCTCAAGACCCAGAATACTGTTAACCTTTCAAAGCCCTCGATATACAAGAGCTAGAAAGGGAGAGAGGAGAGTAAGCAGTCTCAGCAAGTGCTGGTCTGAGGGGGAATCGAGCGAGTAGGAATTAGCGAGAAGCGAGATGCTATTCAAGGAGGAATCCATAGCATAAATAAACTAATAGAGTGTTATTTACTTCCCGATATCCTTTCAAAATCATCGACACACAATAGCTACAAACATGATGTTGTTTATTGTATTTACAACGATTTTAATTAATTAATATAATAAAAATCGTTGAACAATGAACCACATCTTGTTTTTAGATCTTGTGTGTTGATAGTTTTTAAAGGATTGTGATTATTTATGGTGCAATCGAAGAGTTGACGTAGTCTCTTGTTTAAATTCCCAATCCCTATTTTCATGTTTTGTTATTTTATTTTATATTAGTGCTAAAAATTTTTAAAAAAGATCAAAATATCTTCAAAAAACTTATAATGACGCATAATATTATATGTAAAAACAAATTTATTTCAATAACAATTTAAACGAAACTTGACTCATTGGCAAAACAGACAAAGTTCTTTGTCAGAGAATTAGCCTGTAGTATTCAGTTTTCAGAGCACTTCAATCAGTTCTTATTTCACTGTAGCACTGAATTCTTACTTGGGAATTTTATGGTAACAAGTCAGAGGCGAGCTTGCTCTTAGGTAAGCAAAATGGCTTAAAATCAAAAAGGTAAAGTGACAAATAGAAACTCAAAATTATGTAGACGATCAATTTGAATGAATATACAGTTTAAATAACGCAAAGTTGTGTAATTACTAAATAATCTGCCATAGAATTGCGCAGTTACAGTAAAGTTGAGCTAAGCCAAAAAGTTGAAAAATAAAAAAATGCACTGCAACACGTGACGTGAGGTTTGTTTACTAAATTAAAAATTGCCCCACAAAGATGATATCTAAATGGAACGACGAGCCGACGAGTCTCGCCTATAATAGCTTTACCGTATATAGAGTTGACGTGTGCCGAACTGCCCCTAAATCGCATACTATATAGCCTATATAGCCCACATGTGTACCCTACCCTGCGGCAACCCCTTCGGTTATCCAATGACGACGGCGACGACGACGACGACATTCAATTGCGCAGCAATAGTGGCAGAGAACAACAGTTAATTGCATTTACAATAGTGCCACAGTTATGTCGATTCTTTATGGTCTATGGATGTTATGGCGGGGATTTGTAGAACTCGAATCCAAGAGGGGGCGGGAGGAGGGAAAGTGCTTCCAGAGAACATGTGCAGCAGTTTGCGGCTTAACGATCGAGTCAGCAAGCGAGCGAGCGAGCAAGCCAGCGAGCAGCTCATGTTTATTTATGAGTTGCCAATCGAATCGATTCCACGAGGCACAACTAGACTTGGACTTGGCTTGGTAACTCTCTTGTTGTGCGGCTGCAAAATGCAAATTTTTTGTTTTTTGACACAATCCAAGGCAGACAGACATGTACATATATATAATATATATATATATTATATATAATATATCATATGATATATAACAGGGCAGTGCCAAAAAACAGTGACACCGACACACACAAAAAAAGCAACTATCAAATGCCGCCGCGTTCAAGGACATTTCAAAGTGCGTCGCAGGCAAAACAAGTTCCACAAGTCAGTCTATATATATGCTCATTTTATATATATATATATATATATCCGTATGTGTGTGTGTATAACCCTTAATGCATATGTGTGTTTGTGAGAGCCAAAGCTTTTTGAGCTGGGGTGTGCACAACCCCTAAAAATCCACTGGACAAGCCAAGATTGCAAAACTTTAGAGCACACACACACAGGAACACACACAGGGAGAACTGCAAGCAAACACCAGGTAATTCAGGTAATTTAATTTGCCATTTAATTGAAACAGAATAAAAGCACAAGCCTTAAAGTAATTAAAGCAGGCGGCTTCCTCTGCCTTTTTGAAACAATTTAAATGGCAAACAATTTTTGAACTCCATTAAATTTTTATTAAAAAAAATCTTCCAAACTTGTTGAGCATCGAAAAAAAAGCCTATTTTGTTTTAAAACAATTATGTGGGACAACAGAGAGAAAAGGATTGTGTTACCTTGCTTCTTCAATAAATATTATTATTATTAATATTTTCTATCGATAGTAATTCGATATGCATATATCGATCTTGGTAAACTACAAATATTTTTAGGTAAAATAATTTCCGGGAGTATAACAATATTTAACAAAATATTCTTAAATAATTATGTGGTAATTTCAGGGACAATAAAGAGAAAAGGATTGTATTAACTTGTTCATTCAATAATAATTATTATTATTATTTATTGAATCTATTGATTGTAATTCGATAAATATCTATTGGTTCTGATAAACCACAAATATATTTAAGTAAAATAATTACCGGGAAAAATATTAAACTAAATTTAAGAAGAACAACAGAAAGAAATGAATTGTATCAAATTGTTCATTCAATAATCGTTATTATCATTTATTATTGTTATCGATATTAATTCGATTTACATCTATCTTTGTAAACTATTACGATCCTGTCTATGAATCCTGGTTATTTTTATAGATTCATTAAAATGAATCACTGCATTGCTGCACTCTTAATGAAATTTCACAATTATTTTTCCCAAAATTCATTCCCATTCAGATCCTGCTCGCGTTATCCTTTATCATCCGATCGAGCATGTCTTGTGATCAGGAAACAAAAGGAAGGGAATGCGAATGTCCCCCCCTTAACCCAGCCTGGGCTCTCACCCCTAAACAAGAGTGCGCTCCGGATTACGCATTCGCCACATATGACACTCGGTACCGTATAATAACAACAATAAGCCAAAGGACGAAGGACAGAGAGCAGGAGGTAGGGCATGGGGAGTAGGGGCAGGAGAGCAGGTAAGACTCACAAGAGAGAGGGAGAGGGAGAGCGAGAGAGTAGAGAGCGGCCGGCTTAACGAGCGTGAAATCGAGAGAAGAAGGATAAACCAGCCGAAGGATATAAGAACTGTTGCTCTCAAGTGTGTGCGTACGTGTGCACGTCCTGAACTCGTGCACAGGCCACACATGTGTGTGTGTGCGACGCTTCTTATTGACATTGAAACCGCTCTCCCTCTCCCCTATTTATTTTTATTTTCTGTTTTTTCTTTCTCCTTCTTCTTTTTCAAGTAACACCCGGCGCAGATGCTAAATAAGACGGCAGGAATTAAAGTGCAAAGGTGTGTGCTGTGGCAGCGGCGGCGTCGGCGGCAGCGACGGCGACAGAAGGATACTTTGCTCTTGTACTTAGCGCTCAAAACAGAAACGGAAAAGAAGGAAGGAAGGAAGGACGAGGACGAGGCAGCGTGGCAAGGGCTGGACCTAAGCAGATACGCCAACTGTTGGCAGTGTCCACATGGCCCCGGGTCCTCAACTCACTATATATACTGTATATGCACGAGGACAATAGAGGACAAAAAGAATGTTGAGGGGACCAAGCCCCGAAGAATGTCAACAAATGTGAATGTTTGAGCAAGACCTTATAAGAAACTTTAGGGATAAGTACTAAAATTTGCAGTTATTTGACCTACTGAGATTTTGTTCGATAGAGTTGAAATTTAGTTAGTTTATCTACATTTTTTATAAGTGTTAAACTATAAACAGATGAATATTATATTCAGAAGAGCTGTTATTTTGAAGTGTTTAATAACGATCCCTAATATTAATGAAGTTAGGGAAATAATGTGATGATATTTAATATTATTTGAACCATATTTTACTTAATTTACGCCCTTTTCCGTAAGAAATTCAGAAAAACATTATTAAAATGTTTCAAATAAATAATAAAAGCACACTAAATAATAGAATAGTTTCCATTTCCATACAGGATCATTGTACTTTTTATTTAGCTTGGTTTTAGTATTTATATATTTATCAATAAAAATACTGCTTAGATACCAAAAACCCACAACAAATACTTATATATTAATAGTACTGTTTAAAATGACCTAAAACCTTTGAAAATATCACATGATATAGATAGCAAACCCTTTAAAATTCCCTTTAAAACCTAAATAATTTATTTTTACCCAACATTTGCCGTTTTTATCCAGCTTTTAGACCTCATTCCAGAGACTATTAAGCTAAAAAGGTAGCAAAGCCTCAGGTTCAGTTAAGGAAAGGCCAGAAATCAGCCTGAAATTGGATATATCTTTCAATTGCCACTTCAAGTGTCGCGCATTTAAATATATATATCATTTCCACGAATAATAAAGAAAACAAGATAAAGTTAATTCACTGATAAAATAGTCATTTCAATAATAAATGAGCAATGCAAGCACACTTACTACTACTTACTAAACCGACAAAAAAAAAAAACAACAACAACAACTGAAAAACAGAAAAATGAAAACAGAAAACAAACAAAAACACAAAAACGCAAATAAAAATTGCCGAATGGAAATTTTGTGGCACGCAAACTTGTTGCTCTATCTGCCTGCCTGTGTGTGTGTGGTGTTACGAGAGTGTGTGTGTGTTGGTGAGCCAGTCCATGTGCATGTGCGTGTGTGTGGAGGCTTACTTTGCAATGTTTTAATAATAAATGATTTATTTATTTTTCGATTTCGACTTCAATTTCGATTTCGACTTCGGTTTCGGTTTGTTTTTTTCTCTCTTTTGTTTTGGTTTTGATTTCGATGCATTTCTGCTGTCCACTTTTTTCGCTGCTGTTGTTGATCAGCCGCTTTTTGTATTATTTCATTTTTTTTATTAATATTATAATTATTTTATGGCTTTTTTTGCACGTCATCAGTGCGAAAAAAAAAACACAAAACGCGCGCTCTGTTGTCTCTATGTGTGTGTGTGTGTGTGAGTGAGAGACGGGGCGTATGAGCAATTCCGCGGCGAAAACTTTGCCACTTTTGTTGTCTGCGACGAACGCAAAAAAACAACAAAACACGAGAAGACACCGCAAAAAAAGAGATGTAAAACACTGGGCAAAACACAACAAAAAAAAACACAAGTCTTTACATGCAACGTTGCTGCCACATTTGCTGTTGCGGTGTTTTTTATTTTGTTTTTGTTTTTTTTTTTTTGGCTGCTGCGGCGTTGCAATGCGTGTTGCTATTGCCTCTTCTTCTTCTTGAAGCGCGCGTCCGCGGTGCGCTGACGCGTTATAACGGTTCGACAGGTAGAGCAGCACTGTTATTTTGTTTCCCGAGCGCTAGCCGAGTGTCAGCCGAAGAGCGAGCCGAGAGCACAGCGTTCGCTCTTCGTGCTTCTAAGCGTGTGTGTGCCTCGTGTGTGTGTCTGTGCTGTAAGCGCTTTTTACATTTTGCGGCCAAATTTTTTGGGTTTTTTGCCAGTGTTGTTTATGTAGTTGTTTTTGTTGTTGTTGTTGTGGCCAACACTTGTCGTTGTCCATCGCCTTTTGGCCATTATGCAACAACAACACGACGACCGAAGAGGCCCACGAAGCCTCCAAGCTGCTCTCTGATTGGTCGAAGGATGTAGCCACGAGTAGAGCCGAAGTGCAGACTCTCTCTCTCGGCTCGCGGTCTCTCACTCTTTCTCTCTACTACTCTCGGGAATGTTCGATGGTGGAATAGGCTGGGAGATGATAGTGGGGAAGTGAGGGGGCCGGGAGGGGGTCAATAAAAAAGAAAAGCCAGATCGCAATAACAGTAGTCGCGAGTTTTCCAACGACTTCCACAATACCCGTTAAGTCTTACAGGCAAATTCCGGGGATTTTCAAATCAGTTATCTCAGGATTTTCAAGAGAATATATTTTATAAATATTTAAATAAGAAAAATAAGAAAGCCCTTGGAAAATAATAAAAAGTTTACAAAATAAAAGTTTGTGAAGTTTAAAAAATTATTGACTCTAAAGAATATAAAATATATTATATAAACAAAATATGTTAAAACGTTTTCCTTTCATTTGTTAAGTTCAGCTTGGAAAGTCAGTATTCCAATTTCATTTTTCCAAGTCTCATCAAGTTGCAAATATTTTACGGGAAACGGGAAGTCCAGTGTAACTTTATAGAAAAACAAGAGCTGCCACTGGGGAGCTTCAACCATTCATAGAAAGCCAGAATATTGTCAAAAAAAAGGGAGTGACCAAAATGTCAGCTAGGGAGCCATCATCATCAACAGCATCCTTATCCCCTTCTTATCCTCATCCTCATTTTCATTCATTCACCTCTCCTATCGACCGGAATAAATTTGAATTGAGTTATCGGGACAACAGCAGCCAGAAAGCAAAGATAAAGACTTTATTTCAATTGAAAGACTATTTCAATCAGTGTAGTTCCTATGTAGAATCTAGTTTTAATTTAGAAATAAAGCCTAAAAATTGCTCATAAGAATGGTGTTTTAGAAAACGGAGTCTTAAAAGTATTTAAAAGTTTTTATTACTAGTTATTTAATTGCAAATAGACACAGCAAGAAAAAGCCTAGAAAATTCAAATTGTGGCACCTAAAATTTCCAAGTAAGAATTCAGCGAAAATTGCAAAAGTAAAATATAAAATAAATAAATAAAATATTGATCTATAGCTTTTTAACTTTAAACAAGGACCGTGTGACTTTGCCATTTCTCTCGCTCTCTCTCTCTTCCAAGCTTTGCCTGCAATGTAAAAGCAATGCAACAGCAACTCAGTAGCGAACGGGAGAGTTTATTCTTAGCTAAATTCGGTGAGAGCCTCGCATAATAAGAATAGGATTAAACCAGAGTGAGCAAAAATACTGTTAAATCAATACTTGTCAATGTTGTGATATTTAAAAACACCTTGTAAACAATGTAAGTACATAAACATCATTCCATTTCATTTGGTGCTATATTTACTTTAGGTTTTCCCTCGAAATCTTGTCATTGTTTGCCTTTTCCCAGCTGTGATCGAACGAAACCACTGCAATTGCTGATAAGAATTTAAAATTGAGACCTCTTTGATCTCAAAGTACACTTTGTGAGCACTTTGTAAGGCAAAAATTATTAAATTACGTTTAGTTTGATTATTTTTTCTTATGCTTTCTTTTGTATGTATTTTTGTTTTTACCCTTATTGATAAAGATAAATTGCGTTTTCTATTCTGATTGCCGTGGTTTGGTCGTTGTTTTGTTTAACGAAATCTGTTTGCAACTTTCTTGTTGCTTTTTTTTGCACATACACACGGTGTTGGTGCTGATAAGATAGCCAAGTTAAGAGGCCGTATAAATGACAGAACCAAAAAAAAAAGAACATAAACTGGTAGAAAGTGCGGGCCGAAGGCAATTCGGATTCGAGCGCAGCGCGTGCCCAAAATGTCCCGTTGATAATTATTATGGTTTTCGTTATTTTTCCCATTTTTTTTTCTTCTTTTTTTGTGTTTTGTATTTACTTATTTTTGTGTGGGCTGTGGGTTCTGGGATCTGAAGTGAGCCAAGTGAGTCATGCGAGTGATTCACTCAAACAGCAAAGCCCCGCTAAAGGGGACAAAGATTCATTTTGAATAATATTCTAACTAATAGTTTGCTGTGAAAGCCTTGATCCTGACATAAATTGCTTTAATATATATAATTTATAGTAGAAATGGAAATAAAAACGATATTATAATCGCTTTATCGATTTGTTTCGATTTAATCGAAAAAGTTTCAAAACTTCTCTTAAATATTATATTAATAATAAAAAAAACACAAACTTTTGTATAAAAAGCATTTTCGATTTAAATCGATTTAAATCTATTTATTTATTTATTTTTAATTTCTTAGAAAAAAAAATCGATTTACTGAAAATAGATTTATTTTCAGCTCTAATTAATAGATATTAATTGATAAATTTCAAATATTTTATTTCAGTTAATAAAATAAAAGTGCTAATTAAGTAATTTCAAAAGTCTATTAAGCTTTTTAAAAAGCTTGAAAATTTGAAAAATTCTGTGTTTTGCAAGTGTTGTAAATTAATACAAACATACGTTTATAATTTATATTTCATATTAAAAAGAAAAGGAAAATCCATTCTTTTTTGTATTTTTTTACAGCTGCAGTTGCAGTGTCAGATTCTGCTGCAGATACATTTGTATCTTGGCCCATTAAGGGCAGTCACAGCCAGCCGGACGCAGCGGAGAAAGTTTTTCGGGAAGAAAATGCTTTTCTGCCGATAGAGAAGAGAGCGGAGAGTGTAGAGTGGAGAGCAGAAAGCAGACAGTGGAGAGCGGTGAAAACGGCAATATCTAATTTGTTTTCTATTTTCCTATGCATTTTTCCCTGCTGCGCCAAATTTATCAAGCTCTTGACCATCCATTGTTGGCAAACTTGTTTGCCGCTCGCTCTCGGCTCTTTCTCAATTTTGCGGGGATACTTGCAACCGGGACTCCGGGCATGGACTTGTAGTACCTTTTCGGACTTTTTTTGCGGAGCGTGAGATTTTCTTTTCTTTTTTTTTTGGCACAGCAGAGCGACACAATTGAAACGGAAATGGAAGCGGACACACACGACGGCAAACAGCTGAGCGTTACACTGAGGAAAATTCCATTTCCAAAGGTAATATTTATAGGAAATTGTGGGAGAGAAGAATTTTACAAATTCACTGAAAATTTATTATCATTTGGTTTATTTTTAATTAATGTATTTGTGTATAGAAAAATAACAAGAAAATAATCCAAAAACTAAACAAAAACCGAATTATTTTAATGAAATTTATTTGCTAGAATTGCTTAAACTTTATACAGTTGATAAGAGAGAAATTTGAATTAATTTAAACTCCTTTAAAGTCAAATAATTTAACAAATTCATGAGAAAATGTTCATTTATTCATTAGTTCATTTTAATTAATGCATATTTTGTATATAATATAACAAGAAAATTAAAAAAATCATACTAAATCCGAAATGCTTTGGGTCCCTTTTTTGCTATAATTGCAAGAATCTTATATAGTTGATAAGAGAGAAATTTGAATTAATTTTAACTCCTTTAAGATCAGATCATTTTACAAATTGATGTAAAAATGTTCATTCATTTCTGTTTCACTTTGTGACGGTCTGTCGTGCCTCGGGTAACTGCGGGACGTCCAGGATCCGTTAGGAATTAATTTGGTTCAGGCGTGGTTGCTGTAAGAGATCCCCGACCCGATTTCCCAGGAAGAACACCAAGGGTTTATACAGTAAGAATATAGTAACGGGTTTTATTTTGGATATTTAGCTACAGGTTTGTCAGAATAGCTGCGCCCGTGGCTGAAGAGCTGCCCTCTGATATGATGGTCGTTGCCTGGCCTCTCGCGTCACGTTTCTGCGGGTAGTGGCGTACCTATGGAAGAGACAATTGAGTATCGGGCCCGAAAGCCGTCTCGGAGAGAAGTGTGTTGTTGGGGCTCGACAAGCCGTCTAAGAGAGAAGTTTGTTGGGCTCGACAAGCCGTCTAAGAGAGAAGTTTGTTGGGCTCGACAAGCCGTCTAGGAGAGAAGTTTGTTGGGCTCGACAAGCCGTCTAGGAGAGAAGTTTGTTGTTGGGCTCGACAAGCCGTCTAGGAGAGAGAATTGTTGTTGTTATTGGGCTCGACAAGCCGTCTGAGAGAGAATTGTTGTTGTTATTGGGCTCGACAAGCCGTCTAGGAGAGAATTGTTGTTGTTATTGGGCTCGACAAG